>PVKB01004274.1:0-150615 GCA_004027205.1 Ctenodactylus gundi | reverse complement strand
CCCCTCGCCCGCCCACACCCCGCCCGCCCGCCTTACCGCCTCCCTCCCCTTCGCGCCGGGGCCTCCCGCTGCCTCCTTGGCTCCAAGGGATCTGACTTGGCCTTTGGGTTCTCCTGGCACTAAGGGCAGAGGTAAAGCAAAGGGCAGGTTCCCAGGAGATGAACACACAGCGCTAAATAAGCGGCTTTCCCCTTCCCACTCCAGGGCCCTGGGTACGGAGTACGGAGCCCCGTCCCAGCCGCTTATTCCTGGTTCTCAGACAGGGTTCTGCCACATCCCGCCGGGCTCAGAACTGCCACTTGGCTCTCCTTCCACGTCCTGTTCATGCTACGGCTGCCCTGATCCTTTCCCAGGACACGAGAACAAAGCCCACACCTGCTAAATTCCACCACAAACGCAGGGCACCTGCCAAGGAGCATCCTCGCCTGTCTCCCAGGCAGGGCCTCCACCAGGCCTGCGGCACCCAGGCCTTCGCAGCACTGGAATTCTGCCACAGCCTTCGCCCCGGGCCTGCACTGTTCTTTCCAGGAGCCCCCCAGAAGCAGCCCCAGAGGCCAGCACAGCGCCTAGAGCTGAGTGTTTGCCCAGCTCGAGGCTCAGGAGGAGCCCACCCAACCCTCTGCTGTGACTCCCGCCCTCACGTGATACCCACAGGAAAGGCCACTCCCACGCCAGCCTCATCTTCCTTTGACGACCCCCCCCCCACGCGTGTCCACACGGAGATGCCCCTCCAGGGCCCAGCCCCGCTCACCCGTACTTCTCAGCAAGCTCCCGGGCGTCCTCCGCATTGACCGCCCGCTGCTCCTCCAGGTCGCTCTTGTTCCCACACAGCACGATGTCGGGGTTCTCGCAGTAGGCATGCATCTGCAGCTGGCCTGGGGACACAGGGGAGCTCAGGCGGGAGACCGGTGGGCGGCGGGCCTGGGGACCACAGGTGCAGGCACGGGTCCAGGGCAAGGCAGGGCTTTCTGAGCCAGGCCCAGGGCACTTGATTCCTATAGTATCAGCACTCAGGGAGGCTGAGGCAGGAGGATTGCAAGGTCCAGTCAAGCCTGGGAAATCTGGCAACTTGGTGTTGCCAAAATCAAAAGTCAAAAATAGGCTGGGAAGCGAGACATGGTGGCACATGCCTCTCAGCACGCGGGAAGCTGAGGCAGGATAACACCATGAGGATGAGGCCACACAGTGAGTTCATGACCCGCCTGGACTTCATTGCAAGACCCTGTCTCAATAATCATTATAATAATAACAGGTTGGGCGATGTAGCTTGGCATAAAGGCCCTGGGTTCAAACCCCAGCCTCACAAACTCCCTAAAAAACACCTGATCTGTAACACTGAGTGGGTGAGGCAGACACATGACACTACCCGGGACCCTCACGCAGACCCAGGTGAGGTCAGGGTCACTGGCTGCTGCCCTGCCGCCGCACACATGCACACATGCACCTCTTTCTTATGGAAGCCATCTGAAAAGAAACTTGGACTGTTTCTTAGTAAAGTTTTTTACTAATTTTTCCCTTGAGTAGCACTGGGAGGCAAGTCCCCGGCCTTCATGCTCTGCCTACTTTTATATTTGATTTTGAGACAGAGTCTTGTCAGTCGCCAAATTGCCTGTGCTGGCCTTTAACTTAGGATCCTCCTGCCTCAGCCTCCCAGAGCGCTGGGATTAACAGTCTGTGCCACCAGGCCTGCCTTTTTCTGATGTAGGATCTTGCTCTGTAATCCAGGCTGGTCCTGAGCTCTCTATGTAGGCCAGGCTGGCTCACAGAAATCCTCCTGCCTCAGCCTCCTGAGCATTGGGATTTCAAGTGTACAACACCGCACGCCATTTATGGGGTGCTGAGGAGTCAAGCCCGGGGCCTCGCACTTGCTAGGCAAGCGCCCGAACCACAGAGCTATGCCTCCAGCCCTGTTTTATGCTAGTCTTAGAGCTCTGTTCTTAATTTGTTTTCCTGCCACAGCCATGACATTTTGAGACAATGCTCTTTCTATACTCTGACCAGCTTCCACCTGAAATGCTTCTACCAGCCCACCCGCCAGGTTTTCCTGTTACTCTGAGGCAGAATCAATCCAAATACATGCCAGACCCAAAGTCCCACGTGAAGAGAGAGTAAGTGTGTGTGTGTGGGGGGGGGGGATGCCATCGTCAGAGCCAAGGACCAGAAGGGCGGCTGTGCCGCTGGAAGGTCTTGGCACGCTAAAGCCTGTGAACAGCACAATTATCAAAGGCCCAGCAAGCTAACAGCAGTGCTCTCCCGGGCGAGGTGGCCTAATGTACCAACAAAGAGAAAGAAAGCCCCGGAGGACGGGAAGAGGCCCCCGCTTTCCCAAGAGGGCATGTCTCAAGGTTGCGGCCCAACTTATTTTTGTCACTGATAACCACAAGTGTTGACAAACTGGTTCCTCATTGTGAAGTCCAGCTTGTCCTATCTTACTGGAGGACAGTCCCACTGGCCGGCGCTTCCTGAGCGTTATCACAGGGTGAGGCCCCACAGCGGGGAGCCCTGTCACCCTGTCACGCAGCCCTGACCGCCACTCCCAGACGTGCTGCAGGCTCCTGGGCGCGAAGTGCACCTGCCCGAGGGCACAGGCCTGTGGGACACCTCCTGGCCCACCCTCAGGACCGGGAGCATGGACATGGGACCCAGGGCCTGGGGAGGGGTCAGGGCTGGGCCACTGAATAGCTGTGTGGCCTGCGGCAGGCTGCTCACCACTAAGCCGCACCATCCACAGGTGGTCTAACGACGGCCCTGACTTCACAGGGCCATGGTAAGGAGGCAGGGAGTCCCAGAGTCCTTCAGGCAGGCAGTGGACGGGCAGCCTCAGCGTCACAAAGGACGAGAGAGGTAACTCCGGGTCTCCCAGTCAAGAGCACCAGGGCCTGAGTTCAACTCAGAAGCACCTTGCACCCGAGAACCCCCACTAATAAATGACCCACCTGTGAGAGCGACATAAGGGTTAGCTGTAACAACGGTGAACAGGGCTAATTGTGGAGAATACAGGAGATGTGATTGTTGATGATTTTTATAACATTTTTCCCTAATTTTAATACTAAACTGTGAATTACTTGTAAAAAAATGTAAATTAACCATTTATGTAAAAACTCCCACTGAAATAAAAGGCACATACCAAAACACCCGAAGGCCAAGCAGAGCTCTGTAAGGACCTTGAGATGTGGGGGGCCCAGCGTGGCCTGGGGAGGGAAAGGAACCTGCCTGGCTATGCCTCAAGGCGTCTCGGAGGCTGCCCCAGCAGCCACTCCTTAGTTTTGGTGTGTGGTACTGGGGATCCAACCCGGGACTTTTGTCACCCTGAGCTACACTCACTACTCTTCTTTAATTTTTGATATTGAGAAAGGGTTTTGGTAAGTGGCTAGGTTGCCCAGGCCGGTGTGGAACTTGCAGTCCTCAGGCCGCGGCCTCCCAGAGAGCTAGGACTGCCGCCAGCACTCGCCTGGGTTCTAAGGAAGCAGAGGTTCTCATCAGAGATAAAGACAGGGGCAGGGGGGCAGGGGAGCGTTTCAGACAGACAAAATAAGGAGACTGAGCACACAGTAAGACGTGTGCTGCTGGCCGTCGCGTCACCTACAGGAGGCTAGCGGGAGCAGCTCAGAAATCTAGTCTACAGCAAGGTTTCCTTAAAAACAGGCTGACCCTGGCTCAGAAAGAAGGCTGGTGCGACGCGATGACCCCCAGACCCTGGGACGGGACCCCCAGGCCCCCGGGCCCCTGGCATGTGTCTACTACTGTACTGCCAAGCAACTTCCTGTGTCAGTCGCTGTGGTGGAAGGAGAGGGTGTGGGGAGACTCCACAGAGAGGAGGCCTGTAGTAGACAAGCCCCTGATGGAGCAGACTGTGGGGTCTGTGGAGTAAGGGCGCGGGCGGGCTCTATGGGGAAGGGTGAGGCATGTGAGCTATGGCCAGCCTTCAAAACAAAGTCTGCATGTGCGTATCGTGTACTTACCCCCAGGTGATCAGAAAACTGTATGCCTTTGGCCAGCAAACACTGAGGACTTACCTAGGTTTAACCTCCTCATCACCAAGATGGCACCAGAGGCGCTGGGCACAGGGGCTTGAGAGGAGGACAGATTAAGAACCACCTGGACCCAGCGCACAGAAGTGTCAGCGAACCACAGTTGGTCACAGCAGAGCATTCCCATCAGCTCTAACCTAAAAACCTTCCTTTTCTTTCTGTTTTTGTTGTTGTTTGACACCGCCAACACTGAGCCCAGGGCCTCCACAGTGAGCTCTATCTTAGCTCTTTTCATTTTTTTCTTTTGAGACAGAGTCTTGCTAAATCACTATGTTGCGCAGGCTGGGCTGGGACTTGCGATCTTCCTGCCTCACCCGCCGAGAGGGCTGGGATTAGAGGTGCAGGCCAGTAGGCATGTGCACTAGGCCCTCCTCCCAAACAATTTACTCAGGAAGTAGACACAGGACGGCTTCCCATGGGGCACAGGAAGGAGGAGGCAGGGGAAGAGGAGACTTACTTATCCAGTTTCGAACATTGAGGAAACTCTGCTCGTTCGTCAGGTCAAACAGCAGGAGGAATCCCATGGCATCCCTGAAGAACGCTGTGGTCAAGCTACGAAACCTAGGAGCACAAACCAGAGTCACCGCACCGACCACAGCTGCTCCCAACTAATCACGGCCCCTCCTGACCCGCACAGGGCTGGCAGCTTACAGACGCTCAACCGCAAGGAGTCCATGACAGGGTCACCTGAGGTGAGGACAGGTGTCACTCACAGACACACACTAAGGACCATGTGGCTTGAAAACCTGGGCCCCGGGACAGGTGGGAGAGCTGGCTTGCGGCCTCCAGCTCCACCGAGAATTACCACACAGTCACAGGTGCACTGCTGAGAGCCCACAGTGCAGGCCACGAACACCACCCCCTTGTCCAGGCAAAGCGGGCGTGTAGCCCACACAGGCTGCCCACTCCTCCCCTGCTCTCCGCCTGTGAAAGCCCACTCCGTGGTCTACAGTCCCCTGGCTTCAGTCTCCATAAATGTTTATACAGAGTCCTTATCTTTCAGAGATACACAGCAAAACAACTCCAAGTGACATGATGTGCCAAGTAGAACCTGCCTCCAGGTGCCCTAGGGGAGGCAGAGATGTGCCATGGGCACTGGCGACGTGGGACTGGCCACACTGGGGACCGTGGGAGAGCTACAGCTGGGCTCCTGTAGGAGCTTCTCAACTTCCACCCACACCAAAAGGAGAAACAAACCCTCCCTGGAGGCTCTGGGAGAAGCTGGGGCTGTGCTAACCCCACACAGGCCCGTCAGGATGGCCTGGTCAGTCAGTGACCCCCCCACACACACACAGGTATCTACTCCAGCCAGCTCCCTGCTAGGCCCCCAGTCAGGGACAGCAGCACACACGGCTCTGCACTGCCTTGAGGTCAAGTACATGCAGAGGCCAACTGGGAAGGGGTGCCAAGTCTAAACAGGAAACCAACGGGAGAAAGGCCGTAAGTGAGGACCCCCTGCAGGGCTGTTCTTCCCTCGGACCCTGCAGGAGCAAGTGCCACTGCCACGCTCCCGGACCGACACACTCCCAGACAGGGCGGCCTCGCACTGTGTGCCCATCAGCTCGCTGGCGGCCGCTCCCACCCCTGCCCCGTCCCCTGCCCTGTGCGAAGGCCCAGGCCACATACCTCTCCTGCCCTGCCGTGTCCCACAGCTGCAGGTGGATCCTCTGGCCTCGGCCCATGGACCCGTCCGGTCCGTTCGCTCTGTACACCTAGCACGGCAAAGAGGCAGTGAGCCCCGGCGGAGCCAGGTCCTCCTGCCCTTCTCCTCAGCACGCCTCCCCTCCCCCCCATAGAGCCCACCAGGGACGCCAGCACGTGCTACTGTACTTCAATCCTATCATAATTTCTCCTAGATTACACTTATGTGCATTAAATACTCCATAAATATATTATGAAATCCGTAAACGCAAAACTTTATGGAAAAATGATAACCAGCTGTACTCCCCCAAGTCCCTTGGGTGATTAGTTTCAGGAAATGCGGTCTTGCTATGGCTTTTCTCCATCACCAAATCCCTTCCACAGAAAAGCCAAAAAAATACTGGCAGAAATTGGCAAAATAGGTGCTGGAGGTTAACGCACTCGCCTTACAAGCTCAAGGCCCTGAGTTTGATTCCCCAGCACCACATAAACTGGGCGTGGTGATGCAGGCCTGTAATCCCAGCACTCGGGAGGCAGCGGCAGGAGGGCTGATCTGAGTCCAAGGCCAGCCTGGGCTGTATCAGTGAGTTCAGGACCAGCCTAAGCCATAGAGCAAGACCACGTCTCAAAAAACAAAAATAAAAATAAAAAAAACTGTGGAAATTTCCCTGTCAGATGGCTCAAACCTATAATCCCAGCACTCTGAGAAGCTGGGACAGGAGGATCACAAGGTCAAGTCTAGCTTGTGCAACTCAGCACGACCCTGCCTCAAACTAAAAGTGGGCTCAGGGTGTAGGTCAGTGTGAAGGTGCTGGGCTCTACCCCAGATCATGAAAAGAACGCAAACAGCGGATTGTGCAGTACAACCAAGTACGCCAACATACATGTAACGAGACTCCTATTAAAAAACAGAGGGGCTGGAGGAGCACAGTGGCTACACTGCTTCTCGTGGAGCACAGGCCTGAGTTCAACTCCCCAGCACCACGTAAGCTGGGTGTGGGGCACACGCCTGTAATCCCAGCACCTGGGAGGCCGAGGCAGGAGGGTTGACATGAGTTCCAGCCAGCCTGGGCTACACAGTAAGTTCAAGACCTGTTTGGATACAGATCCTGTCTCAAAAATAAATCAAGAAAGAAATATATAATTTTTAAAAGGTAAGAAGAGATGGGAAGGGGAAGAAAGATGTTCTGAACATTTCCAGGTTTCCAAAGTGCTAGAAAAAAAAATGTAACTGAAAACTCCATATCCTTCATGGCTATCCTCTAAAAAAAGAGAAATTGAGATGTTTTGAGATGAACAAGAAAAAGCTTTTCTCACAGGCAGATCTGTCCTATGAAGTTATGAAAGGCTGCCAGTGCTGAGACTGCATGGGGACAGAGCCCGCAGCTCACAGCTACACGTAGGAGGAAAGAGTCGGTAAAGGGCATGGCCTAGGTGACGAACGGCACGCGGCAGACACGTGTGACGCCATGTCACGGGACGGGGTCGGGGAGGGAATCAGGTAGCACCCGAGCTATGTACAGTATTGAAATTAAGTCGATATTAATGCAAGTCTTAGCAAAAGTCCATAAAATAAAAATTAGGGCAATAATCATAATATCCAGAAAGAATGAAGAAGAAAATCACAAGTGTTTAGTGTAAAGAAATAAGACGTAATACGAGAAAATACCTATTCAACACACAGCACAGCTTAGGCTAGCACACGTTATATTAATTAGCACAGGCTTCGCACCGAGCTACACGCCCAGCCCTTGACTTGTCATTTTGAGGCGGCATCTCGCCAGTTTGCTGAGACCGGGCTGCACTTTGCCGTCGCTTGCCTCAGTCTGGGACTGCAGGTGAACCACCACACCCGGCTCAGCTGTGGGTTCTTCAGGGTAACTCTACCTGGCTGAAGATATTCCCCTCAACTCCCAATTCGTTGAACCTTTTTTTAAAGTCATAAAAATGGTGTGGTAGTTCACGAAATGCTCATTCTGTCTCTATGGAGGTGATCATGTCATTTCAGTTTTGTATCTTGTCAGTACATGGTAAACCGATCAATTTTTTCAATACTAGGGACTGAAGCCAAGGCCCTGTACCTGCCAAGCCAGCCTTCTGCCACCGAGCTACATGCCCAGGCTTTAACATCGTGATCATTATTATCATCATATTTTGACACAAGGTCTCACTGCATCGGCCAAGGCTAGCCTCAAGCTTGCAATCCTCCTGCCTCAGCTTCCCAAGCAGCCAGGACTGCAGTCTGTCACCACCACACCCGGCTCAGCTGACTTTTGCACAGCAAACCTCCCCTGCTGTTCCTGTGCTGAGCCCGCCCTGTCATGCCGTGCAATCCTCCGGCAGACAGATGCTACTGGACTCGGGGGCAGGTGTTTGGGAGTGTACACTCAGAAGGGACACCGGCTGTGTCTTTCCGACCCTCACAGTCACTCTTCAACGTTGGCATGAGGGTAACATGGCCTCTGGAGATGATGTGGGAGGCCTCCCCTCCTTTCTGCGCCTGGGGCTTCCCTTTGTGGGCAGCCACTGGGTGCCAGGGCCTCCTTGGAGGCTGCACGTCTAGTGAGGGCTCCTCCTCTTCCTCCTCCTGTTTTTTTGAGACAGGGTCTCGCTCTCTAGCCCAGGCTGGTCCTGAGCTCACTGTGGAGCCCAGGCTGGCCTTGGACTCATGGCAATCCTCCTGCCTCAGCCTCCCGAGGGCCGGGATGACAGGCATGAACTCGGGTACTCAGCCCTTGCTGAGCCATTCCTCCAGCCCCTCTGTCCCTGCTTGAGCCCATTCGGGCCATCTGCACCTAGGCATTCTCAATTCCTGCACGTTTTCCAATCACTTGTTAGCCCACCGGAGTTGTGGTGTTTCTCCGTAAGCACTGGATTTTGGGGCGGTGGAGCGATCCTCCGACCTCTGTTCCACATTCCCTCTGCCCGCTCTCCATTGACCTTTCTGGGTTCCCCAAGCGACCTCCGGCACGACCTCTCCCGTCTCGTGCACCCTGACCACACTGCCACCCTCACTCTCCCCGGCCCCAACCCCGCAGCAGCTGAGCCAGCCCGCGCGGACGCAGAGGGGACACCTGGCACCGGAGGGCACAGGACTCACCACTCTCTTTTCCCTGAAGTCAATGCCCACCGTGGTGATGAACTTGGAGTTGAACTTGCCATCGGTGTACTGGTACAGCACACTGGTCTTGCCCACTCCGGAGTCCCCCAGGGCCAGAAACTTGATGAGGTAATCGTAGTCCCCATCCACCATGGTGGGAGCTCAGCAGCTCACCTGCACGCACAGACGCGCCCAGTGAGTCCACTGGGGACACCAGCTGCCCACCCGTGCCACGAGCGCCCCCGTTCGGTTCTACTCCTGCGGAGCACCTGTTGCCTATGGGCTCCGAGAAGAGGGGCTGCTCAGTGGCCCTGTCCCCAAGGACCCGGGGGCTGGGAGGTGAGGAGCTTCCAAAATACAGAATGGCCGCTTCATTTAATGTTTTATTAGAGTCTTACTAAGGCAAAAATCCAGAACTAGAATAATGGGAAGAAAAGAGAGCAGTCACAATCATCCGCAGAACCTGTAAGACAGCCAGGCTTAGGGCACAGCCTTGTGTCCCTGCATGCTGGGAGGCTGAGGCGGGAGGGTCACAGGTTCAAGCCACCCTGGGTAACTTAGTGATTCAGCGAGACCCTGTCGCAAAATCCAAAGTACACTGGGCTGGGGATGGAGCTCAGGGCGAATGGCCTAGGTCTGGCCCCCAGCACCACAAAACAAAACCATCCGCGTGGACAAAAACTGACGGAAGAGAAGGAGGCGAGAGCAGCGAAGCGAGGAGCAATCGCAGAGGGCCCGCGGCTCGTCCTCCTCCCCACCACCCGGGCCGTGGGCCGGTCACCGGACATGCCGGCAATTTCAGTTACTTTGTCCACGCTCGCATATTACAGCTCTCCCAAACACGCTGCTAATTCACAAGTAGAACTGGGATTGTGGCTTCATTGGGTAGGAAGAGGAGGAGGAAGAAGAGGAGGAGGAGAGGAGGTGGAGGGGGCGGGTGGGTCGCAGCACCTACCAAGTCGGGCCTGTTGGCAGCACCGTGGCCCCCTGGAGCAGAGGTCCAGCCCTGGCCACCCGTGCGTGGAGGCCGTAGAGCCCTGCGAGGCCTCGGTGCCCGGGACCTGCACCTGGTGTCGTATCCCAGCTACTGGCCGCTGAGAATTCCGCTCTTCAATATTCATGAAACAGAAGTCCACCTGGAAGAAAAAAGTCATTCTCACCAGCCACACCTGATCAAGGCTCTTTGGATCCTTTGCCACCGTCACTGTCCACAATTCGCCTTCGTCTTTGAACACAGTCTCCAGGCCGCCTTTCCCCGTCACCTGGCTCAGCAGCCAGTCGGGGTTGGAGGCTCTGCAAACACTTGCGCCCACTCAGCGGTTGGACGAAACTATCGCTGCCACCCCAACCGATGGGGGAGCTTCGCCTTCACGGGAGTCAGACAGGTCAGGTCGCACGTGAGGCTTCGAGCTTTGCTTTCATTCAGGACAGCATGACCAACCAAATACCGCAAAGGGAAAGCGAGCGAAACGATGCAACGCTGTCACACGGAGCTCCCCCAGCCCTCATCACTCTCGAGACAAGGCTCTCACTCGGTTGCCAACCCTCCTGCCTCAGCCTCCCAGGGTACCGGGGTTGTATGCTGTGCCACCAGGACCGCCGCACCTTCTAGCAGGTCAAGTGTCCCGGGTGGGCCCGGGTCAGATCTGATGGCACGCAAGGCCGCCAGCACGAGCGAGCTCGTGCTGAGAAGTCGGGGACAGCGCCCAGCACCAGTAGGGCTGCAAGCATTACCAGCCGCCTGCAGCCTTCGCCTCCCTTCACTACAACCGTAAGACAGCATACGAGCCACACCCAGTGGTGCAGGCCTGTTGTGCCCTGACTTTGGGAGGCCGAGGCAGGAGGATCACAACTTTACCGTCTCCAGTAAACCCTAACAGTGGGCTGGGGAGGGGCTCAGAGCCAAGGGCCCAGGCTCTATCCCTAGGCCCACATAGAGATGGAAGAGAGAGACAGAAATACCGAGTCCCTAAAACAAACAAAAAAAAATTGAAAAGAGACAAAAAAGCCAGGCTCTGTTCCGAGTCCCCCACGCACCCAGCCTAAGGCCACAGGTGCACCTGCGCCTCCTGGGGATGTGGCGCCCAAATATCGCGAGGAAATACCTTCCAAGATGTCAGGCCTCCGCTGAGGACACACAGCACGCTGGCTGCCTCACCCACCTCTCCTCCTTACACGAACACTGTTCCCAAGGGCTCTCCACCCTCCCTCAGAAACTAACGGGAAGCCAGGACCACCCACTTCCTCCTGCTGTCCTGGAGAGGGCCACTGCACTCCCACTGTCTGGGGAGCGAGGGAGGTTCAGACAGAGGGAAGGAGGAGACTTCTGTCCCCTCACGAGCACACCAGTACATACATGCACACCTGGAGACTCCAGGTCTTTGTGAAGCCACAGGCCGTAGCTGGCCAGCCCCGTCCCTAGAGTCTCCTGCCCCCCGGCAGGATCACTCTAAAATGATCCCAGTTAGAACAGCCAGTTTTCCAAAGATAAAATTTGCCACATCACCTATATTTAGTAGAGAGAGTAAAAGAAAAGGGAAGGACCCGGGGAGCCGTGGTGCTGCAGACAGGCCCGACTTGGGAGGTGCTGTGACCGCCCCCCCTTCGCTTCCTCTTCCTCCTCCTCCTCTTCCTCTTCCTACCCAACAAAGCCACAATCCCAGTTCTACTTGCAAATTAGCAGTGTGTTTGGGAGAGCTGTAACAACACGTGAGCAGGCAGGACATGTCCCATACACCCTTGTCTCCTCAGGCCTTTCCCCGAACGCCGAGTGTCAGGATTTACACAGCAAGCTCAGGCAAAGATGCCCCACCCAGGGCCCAGCGGGACGGGAAACAATACCCGAGTCAGCAAAGGGGACTACATGGAGCTAGAAAGCTGGACAGCAAAAGAAGCAGCCAACAGGCAAAGAGAGACCTCACAGAACAGGAGAAGATCTCTGCTAGATCCTCTCCAGACACAGGATTAATACCCAGAATATACAACGAACCCACAGGGCTGGAGGAAGGGCACAGCGTTACAGCACTCGCCTTGCAAGTGCAAGATCCTGAGTCAGATTCCCCAGCACCATAGAAAGCACTCCAGAAGCTGAGGCTGGAGGACTGTCCAGAGTCCCAGGCCAGCCTGGGCTACATCAGTGAGTTCAGGAGCAGCCTGAGCTACAGAGCGAGACCCTGTCTCCAAAAAAGAAAAAAAAAATCTCAAAAAATGTAACATCAACAAACCAAATTGCCCAACCAGCAAACAAGCAAAAGGAATCAAATGGAGAAGTCTCAAAAGAAAAAATATAAACAGCCAAAGAGTATATGGGAAAAAAGTTCAACATCTTCAGCTGCTAGAAAAATGGAGACCACGCCGCCCTAAGATCCTCCCTCACTGCAGTCACAGTCACCCGGGACGCAAACCCAGCGAATGCTGCCGAGGACGTGGGGGCAGAGGAGCCAGTCATGGTGAGAATGTAAGAGGTTCCCCAACACAAAAAACAGATAAGCCATTTGCCCCAGCTATAACTCTCCCTGATATATTCCTGAAAGAATTGAAGAGGCCTCCTGTGGGGTTCACACACACGTGTGTTTACTACACTGGCCAAGATGCAGAAACGGCCTGGACGCCTATCAACAGGTGAAATGGGGAAAGAAAACATGGCAGATGTACACAACGGAGCATTACTCTGCCATAAAGAACAGTATCATGGTGCTGGAGGGAAAGTGGATGGAACTGGAGAACGGCCTGTCAAGCACGGAACGCCGAAAATCTCACACCTTCTCTCACATAGGAAGGCGAAAACAAATAGAAAACAGAAGACAGGAAACTGGGCGTGGCACAGGAGAGGGACGGGAGGGGGCGGAGGGATGAAGGAATCAAAACATGCCCAGCCCCGCATCGACACTCCACCAGGGGTCTCAATCTTCTGTTCTAAGACCTACCGGCTGCAACACAGAAACAAGACAAGGCAGGGGTGATGCTACGGCCAGATGCCGCCTGCCTTGCTGAGGACCCGAGGGGGAGAAGCAGGGGGGCCCCAGCGGCTCTGGAGTGCAGGGAGTCAGAGCCTGGCTCTCGTCTCTGCCTTGAGAGCTCAGTGTGATTTCACCTGACTCAGAACGTGAGACTGAAAGCCTGCTGTCCTGCACATTCACCTGTCACCTGCAATCCGCACACACCTCCCATCGTGCGGCCCTGTGCGATGCTGCCACAGACCTGCCCTGGCCGGGACTGGGATCGGGATTCATACTTCGTCCAGTACTTACGCGAGCACTGTGCTTGCTAACAGGAACCCCAGTCCCCCCAGCAATTAGTAAGAATGGTTATCTTTTAGCAAACAGTGATTTTTTCCAACATAATTTTTTCACCGAAAAAAAAAATCTGGACATACTGTCGAATAAAATGCACATTTTCCAGAACTGTGAGTGCCTCCAAAAACATCCACACCCACAGGCCC
Organism: Ctenodactylus gundi; assembly: GCA_004027205.1. NCBI lineage: Eukaryota > Metazoa > Chordata > Mammalia > Rodentia > Ctenodactylidae > Ctenodactylus > Ctenodactylus gundi. The sequence continues at coordinate 137,402 of PVKB01004274.1, read as the reverse complement.
TTCCTCCAGACACCCACAAATTCTTCCAAGTGTTACAGAGGGGGCCCGGGGTGGCCAGCTGTGTCCAGCCCACCAAGGGGAAAGCTGCCCTTCCCATCATTAGGGGGATGGTGTCAGGCGGCCCCTGGGCAGGAAGCTGGCCACAGCCCTGGGCCAACCACTCGGGCACTCTCCCTTCTGTGTTTATTCTTTAATTTATGGAAACGATTAATTCATCTACTCAAAAGATATTACATGCTGCCCAAGTCTCTTTTAGGATCAGAATGGGAGCACCTGTAGGGATTTGGGCGGGGGGGGGGGGGGACTTGCTGAGATGCCAAGTGCCACACTATGCAGGGTATGTGAGAAGTGCTGCTTTCCTGGTAGAGGCAGGGTGGCAGGAAGAGCTCACGGGGTCATCATACAGCACGGGCAACTCGCAGGGACAGAAGCGGCCATGGGACTTGCTGAGTAGCACCTCACGTGCCACGCAGGAGCCCAGAGTGGTCACAGCCACATGTGCTGAGGAAGGCCCGCTCTGCCTGCCTCTTTGGGACACACAGAACAGGGTGTCCCCAAGACGCTGGCACAAGCCCAGCAGGGAAGGCCCTGTCCCGGGCAGCACTGTCCGGGCTGAGGGAGAAGACACAGAGAGAGAGCCGAGGGCCTTCCACACGCCAACAGCAATCACCACCACCAGCCTGGACGCGGCTCAGTCAGAACACGTGATCTGCCGTGGACACATCCCATGGCCACAGCGCGCGGTGTCATGGCTCCACACAGGGCTTGTCCCGCTGTACCTTAAGGGTGACACGGAAGCTCTATAAAACTCTCAAAAAAGGGGAGATTTTTTTCAAACCTGAAAAAAGGAGAAGCAATTCAAGCCACCTGGAAGACACGGATCTGCAAGCCCCCCGGGGGCCAGAGAGGATTCTGCCCCCACAGACTCAGGGGATGGACAGAGCAGCCACTGGTGCAGTCAGTGTGCGCCCACCCTGGCCAAGACTTGGGGCAGAGATACAAGAGCTGGCACAGTGCCACACAGCGGGGATGGGAGCACAGACCGGGGGACACAGAGGACATGGAGTAGTTCACCAGAGTCAGCGGCACAGGCTCCTTTCCCTTCCGGACTGGCTGAGACTGTCCCCCAGCATGGGCCGCGTGTGGCCCAGCTCCTGTCCCTTGCCTGGGTCTGTCCTATGTTGTGGGGTAAATGCACCAAACCAAGAAGCAAACCCTTTATACTGAGAAGGAGAGACGGAGATTCTTTAATTTCAAAAAAAAAAAAAAAAAAAACAACCTATGAGTCAGAAGAAGCAAAGACCAGCTGTGGATACCTATCAAATAATAAAAACAAGGGGATGGACACCGCGGAGCCCACAGAACTGGGACCCACAGCAGCACAACTCTGACTTTTCTGTGGTTGTCACTGTTTTGTGGCACTGGGGACCCTGCCCAGGCCTTCACTCTAAGCTACACCCCCAGCCCATTTTTAGTTTTAGCTTTTATTTTGAGACAGGATCTCGCTAAGTTGCCCAGGCTGGGCTGAAACTTGGGATGCTCCTGCCTCCGCCTCCCAGATGCTGTGATGACAGGCCTGCAGCACTGGGCTTGACTTATCGCTGAGTACTGAAGAAGAGAGTCTATGACTAATCTCTGTGCACTCACCCCCCGAGAAGCCAAGCTCCGAACACCTAACGACCTCCCTTCTGCACAAGCCAGCGCGCTGCTGTGGCCTTCCTGAGTCCAGCACAGCCCCAGCTCTCCTGTTACAGGGTACTCATGCGTGCGTGCGTGCGGGACCACACCCTGTGAGGCTCTACCCACACCAAGCTTGGGACACTCCAGGGGCTCCCACACCCCTGAAGACCCTGCCTCACCAGCCCTGAGCTGTGCTCCACAGCTGCCTAGTGTGAGACTGGCCTCCATCCCCAAACCCTGCTCCACGGTGCCCCACAGGCACCCACCAGGCCCCCGGCCCAGACCACCCAGCCGCCTCAGCTGCTCTGTCTCTCTGTTCTTCAGTTGAGCCGTCCCCACCATGGCAGTCAGCAGACACGGCTACCATTCCAACATGTCCTGGGTCAGCCTCCCAGTGCTGGCCTTCCTCAGAGAGCACGGACACTATATCTTCAGGAAATTCGACTTTTCCCCACTTACATCTGGGCCCAGAGCCATTTCCAAAACCCTGTTGTCCCTGACTGTGTGCTGCTGTCGCCATACCACGGGTAAACCTCAGCCTAGCCGCACGAGCAGATCATGAGTCTAAACCTTAGGGGCTGAGAACAGTTTCACCACACGCTGCATGGTTCTTCTGAAGCCCATGACCCAGGCCCAGAAAACCTAGCCCTTTCCTGGTGGTTCCCTGATGCCAGGGCTCTGGGCACCGATGGCAGGGTGCTGGGCTTTGGCTACCAGGTCCCAGCGGCTGCGAGCAGCTGGGGGTCTCCTGGGGCCCTCCCTACCAACATGGCGCCACCTGCTACCACTCTCAAACATCACATCCACTGCAGCTGAACCCCACAGACCAAAAGAAGAAACTCGGCCGGGAACAAGGTCACATCAGCATCTCAGAAGTCCCCCGTCCTGCCCTAGCGACCAGGGTCCCAGCCGGGATGGGCTCCTACCTTATCACAGCTGTCTGCAGAGGCAGGCGTGCCTGGGCTCACTGACACGGAGTGCAAAGGACAGCGTGGTTCCCCGCAGCCTTTGGTCAGCTCATAGTAGGTCCTGCTCAGCGGTGCCCAGGAGGTCTACCTTCACGGCCCTGCTACCAGCGAGCCCAAGCGCCACCCTGGTGGCCAATACCCACACCCCTGGCCTGAGAGGGCACCTGGGCCGGCTCACTGCACTTTCCTTAGCAGGGAAACTTTCTCCTTGAAAGATGCTGCCCCCAGCACCCAGCACACAAAGCAAACACAAGTGAAAAGAGGAAAGCGAAGGTGCCCCCCAGGTGGCGGGCACCCGCCGGGATCACCAGCTGGACTCTCCCCTTAGCGAGCCAGCTCCCCTGCCCTCAGCCAGCAGTGACTCACGTCCCCCACGCCCAGATGCCTCCGCTCCACAGCGCGCCCATGGACTCTCAGGGCTCCTGTCCACGGTCCCCTAACATCCCAGCTGGGTCACCCAGGCCAACCCCAAACTTGGGATCCTCTTGCCTCAGCCTCCCGAGTGACCGGGATCTGGATGTGCCCTACCGAACCCAGCCCAGATACTTTTTAATGAACAAGAAATGAGGTCTGTCTACCAGATGACTATGAAGTAGTCGTACACCACGAATGGCATTCAGTCTTGGGGCTAGAGGAGTCGCCCAGCACAGGCAAGGCCCTGGGCTTGATCCACATAAGTGGGGTTGGTGGCACCCGCCTGCTACCCCAGCACTGGGAAGGCGAAGGCAGGACGAGTGTGTCCAAGGCCAGCCAGCGTGTGCGTGTATAGCTGTGAACTGGAAATTCTAGGAGAAGCACAGTGAGATCCTCTGGCCTCCAACGGGAAAGGCTTCGACGTTGCATCTGCGGCAGAGACAGCCTCTGGGAAGTGGAAACACGAGAGCCCACGGCTGGGAACTGCGCTCCACGAGCGCCCTGGCATGTCTTCCAGGCACGGGCGCCCAGAGACAGCCGAGGTGTGGCGTGGCTGCTCAACCCAACCTGGGACCTGGCCCTGGGAGGGGCCCATCGGTGCTCAGCACCACGCCCTGGCCCTGCCATCTGTCCGCTGCACAGCTCGGGCCTCCTGAGGCCTGCTGCTCCCCTGGGCTCTGCCCCCATTGGCCCGGGCTGGCCGGCTTCCGGCGTGCTGCCCTCCGGGGACTCCGACGGGCACCCCCTTCCGCTGCCTCCCTCTGCTCCCTGTCGATTTCATTCGGGAGCAGCAGAGACGCGTCTCCCAACCCCATGACGGCTGCGGTTTTGGGTAAACTGAACTATATTTGCCTGTGACTCAGCAGGCTGGCAAGCAGCAGCTCTGTCTGCTAATGTGCTCCCGTATGACCAGGGCCGACGGAGACAGGTACCGGCCCTCCCCGGGTGCAGGATGGGCTCGCGCAGGACCAAGGACACGTGGCGATGGTCGGGGACTGTGCACACAGACACTACCTAGCTGGGGTATCACGCACCCCACAACCCATCTCCCAGCCACAGGACCCAGGGCGAGTCCTGTAACCCACCTGGCTTGGTCCTCAATGTGGACTATCTAGCACATTACTGGAGGTGACATCATATGAATGCATCTATTTTTTATACTAGGGATTGAACCCAGAGCCTTTGCTACATGCCCAGGACTGCCCCCTTTTTTTGAGACAGGGTGTCACTCCGTAGTCCAGGCTGGTCCTAAACACACTACGTGATCAACCTGGCTTCATACACACAGCAATCCTTCTGCCTCAGGCTCCTGAGTGCCGGGATTACAGGCGGGCACCACCATGTCTGGTTTTCTGGGAATCGAACTCAGGGCCTTGCACTTTCAAGACAAGCGCTTTAACAACTGTGCCATTCCCCCAGCCCCTGATTGTTTATTTTGAGACAGGGTCTCAGTCAGTCACCAAGCTGCCCAGGCTGTGCCTGAACTTGAGATGCCCTGCCTCAGCCTCCCAGAGGTCTGGGATGACGGGCCTGTGTCACCATCCCAGCTGAACATGTCTGTAAGCCTGCAAGGTTGTTGTGCTACACGGCAAGTGGCCAGGCTGACCCAGGCTGTCTCCGGGAACCGGATGGGGCAGGTGCGTGTGGTCAGGTGAGTCGGACGTGGCTGCAGGGGTGAGCGGGGCCGGGCCGCCGGCCCGGCAGCAGGGACGGGACCCAGGGCCCCATGTCACCCCTGGGGGACGCCTGCCGGTCCCGTCGGAGGACACGGGTGCGTAGCTCTGGCCCCGCGAGCCCGCAGGCACAGAGCCACAGCATGAGCTCCTGCCCTGCCTGCTCTGGCCTCGGGGCGCAGCGCCACGCCGGACGGAGAAGGGGTCCTGAGACAGCACCCCCGCGTCAGGGGACCTGGGGCAGGAAGGAAGGGACGCCAGGGACCCTGGCAGAGAACCAACCGAACGGGGCGAGGGGGTGTAGTCCAGGGATTGGGGCACTGGGCCTGGGTTCGATTCCCCAGCGCCACCTAAGTAGAGCACGGGCGCACGCCGGAGGCGGAGGCAGGAGACTGCTGCAAGTCAGTAGATCCCGCCTCAAAACCAAAGCCAGAAACGGGTGAGGGGTGGTGCGCCTCGGCCCCACGCTGGCTCCTCCGTGCGTGAAAACAGGAACGGACAATAGCCCCTGGGAAGGTTGGAGAAGCCCTCGCCTCCCGCCCACACTTGCCCGGGCTCCCAGGAAGGACGCCCGGGCCCCCCAGGGCCGTCGCGTGCCCACGCGGGCGACCCGCGCAGGCTGGGGCGCCGCCCCAGCACCGGGCTCGGCAGCCACGGACCCGATCCGCAAGTGGGGGGGGGGCGGACCTCAGGCTGGCGCGCGCACGCGCACACTCGCGACACCCACGCGGCCCCGCGCTCGCCTGCGGGACCCGCCGCGGCCCCGCCAGGGAGGCGGGCCAGGGCACCAGCCGGGAGAGCGGCGGGGCGGGCACCGCGCAGCAGCCCAGCGCCACCGACGGCCGGGCGGTTCCCCCCAGCCACGTGCTCAGACCCCCCTCCCGCCCTTTCCAGGGGACAGCGGCCGCCCACCTTACAGCCAGGGTGTGGCAAGCGCATTCTTCCTGGGGGTTGTCTTCTCGGTCTTTTTTTTTTTTTTCTAACGGCTCTTAAAGTTGGGGCTGGAGGGACCGCTCCGGGGGCCAAAGAGCGCTGAGTCCCCAGTGCGATTCCCGGCAACAAATAAGCCGGCGCGGTGGCGCATGCACTCGGGAGGCTGAGACGGGAGGATCGCCATGGGCCCGAGACCAGCCTAGTCTCTGTACAGTGAGTTCAGGACCAGCCTGGGCTACAGAGCGAGGCCCTGTCTCAAAAAACAAATCTCAAAAGTCACAGGTTCTTGTTATATTTAATTCTCTTTATATCGCGTAAGGAAATTCTTCACCTAAAGTGTATTACAACAAAGCCGCTCTCTTCTTCATTTCACACTGGTCCAGCACATCGGAGGGTGCGCGGGGCACCGGTCAGGGCCGCCGGTGCCTCTTCTCCCTCACGGACACCCCAGGGCCACAAAGTGGGGACCCACACGTCTCATTCATCACAGGTGGGTGCAGGGTAACTGCTTACAAGATTGCTCAGCAGCCTTTCTTTTTTCTACTTATTTACGTAGAGACAGGTCTCCCTCTGGAGCCCAGGCTGGCCTTGAACTCAGAGCAATCCTCCTACCTCAGCCTCCTGAATACTGAGGTTATAGGCTGGCAGTCTTACAAAGCTAAATATTGTCTTAACCTCATGATTCAGAAACTGCACACCGTGAATTTAACCAAAGGAGATGAAAACCTGTATCTATACAAAAACCTACATGAATGATTTTACAACAGTTCTATTCAGAGTTACCAAAACTTGAAAGCAACATGATACTTTTCAGGTGGTAAATAAACTATGATATGTTCAAAATGGAATACTATTAACCACTGAAAATGGCATGCTAAACCCTGGGCAGCCAAGGAGGAAATTTAACTGCGTACAACTCAGAGAAAGAAGGGGATCTAAGCTGGGCTGGTGCCACACGCCCACAGTCCCAGCACGCTGGGAAGCAGAGGCAGAAGGATCAAGGCCAGCCTGCTCAACTTAGCAATTTAGTGAGATCCTCTCTCAAAATCAAAAATTTAAAAATGGGCCCAGTGTGAAGGCCCTGGGCTTAATCCCCAGTAGCACGAGAGGGCGGGGGGAGCCAGAATGAAATATTTACCTGGTATCTGATCTCAACCGCAGCGGGTTCTGGTGAAGATAAAACTGTGGAGCCAATACTTCCCCAGAAGTTAAGTTAGAAAGCTTGTAGGTAAGTGAAATTATTGTGTATGATACTCTAATAGGAGATACATTTGTCTACACCCACAGAACGTATAATTCTAAGTGAACCTTACTGTAAACTATGGACTTTAGGTGAGTGTGGCTGCACACACCCGTAGTCCCAGGACTTGGGAGGCTGAGGCAGGAGGACCTCTTGAGTTCAGCTGTTCACCACCAGTCTAAACAACAAAGTACAAAAGCCCAAGACTAAATGGTTTGCCAGTGAGTTCTACCAAATACTGCAGAAGTGTCAAACTCTAGTGCGGTGGTATGGAAGGTGCGGGACTTTTAGAAGGTATGGCCTAAACCGGGCAGCGGGCACAGGCCTGTCATCCCGGCGCCCTGGGAGGCTAAGACAGGAGCATCACGGGTTCGAGCCCAGCCTGGCCAATTAGCCATGTAGTAAGACCCTGTCTCAAGATGAGAAATAAAAGATGGGCAGATGTGCTAGGTTTAGCCCCCAGAATCCCACTTAAGAGAAGAGAAAGGTTGGGGAGAGAGGACAAATGGAACAGGGACTCTAAGGCCGCACCGGGATCGGGGTGACCAGAGGCGGGAGCCGGGCAGCAGAGCAGCGCCAGGCTCGGTCCCCACCGCCTGCAGCCCTAGCGGTACTGAGCTCCGCAGCTGCAGTGGAAAAAAAAAAAAAAGTAGAAAGCTCCCAGCTGGTGTGCGACAGCTGCAGGGCCCTGGACACAGGTCTAGAGGGCCAGAGAGGTCATCCAGCCCAGAGGGAGGAGGGCCAGCCCTGGGATGCAGCCGCGCCCTCTGCTGGGGTCACCAGGAAGCCAGGGCGTGCAGCAGAGGGAGCACCGGAGCACACTGGCCAGTGCCATAGGCGGACCTCAGGCCAGCACAGACCAGCGCCTCCCTGAGCCGGTCTCCTCCCCTGCAAAAGGAGAGGCCGGGGCTAGAAGAACACCCTGCCCACAGCAGGCTGTCACATGCCAGGGCTGAGCGGCTCCAGGACACGCTCCAAGGGGAGAGGCCACTCCCAACACCCACTTGCCGGGTCTGCACGCCAGGCAGGATCAGTGGACGAGGACCAGGTCCTGCCCACCCTCACACCATCGCGTCAGCACACCCAGGCAGTGGGCCCGGCGGGATCCCGGCCGGCGGAGGCGACTCACCACAATGCGGTACTGTGAAATGCTTACAAACACAGGTGCTGTGGGTGAACTGTCCGCCCCAAATTCCCAAGTTAAAGTCCTAAGTTCTAGCACCTCAGAACCTAACTTTCTGGAAGACAGGACCTTTCTAGAGGTAATCTAACTGAAAAGAGGTCAGTAGGGTAGGCCCTAAACCAAGAAGACGGCTGTCCTTCAGAAAAAGGAAATATGGACGATACCAAGCCGGAGGAGAAATGCCATGTAGACATGGGCCAAGAGCCGAGGAGGCCCTGGCACGGGCCCCTCGCCCTCCGGGGCAGAGCCAGCCCTGGGAGATGCTGATTGGGACGTCTGCGTTCCTGAACCGAGACAAGGCAATCCTGTCGCAGAAGCCGCCCAGTAAATGCCACCTGGCTACTGCAGCCTGGCGAAGTAACGAGCCCAGGAGAGGGCCGAGGTGCTGAGGGAACCTGCGTCTCACTCCCACCGGATGTGACTTCTCCTTATAGAACAACATTAACAGGAATCACAGAAAAAACATACCTTACAGTAAAACACATACTGACATTCCTCCATTAAATGTATTAACAAGATTTTTAAAAATCCAAATAAATTTGATTTTTAGGGATAAAATTCTCAGAGGATGAGCAAGACTCATATAATTCTATTATCAAGGGACACTGCTTAACCTGCTACTAACTGAGAATAAAACCTTGTGATATTTTGTGACGCATGGAAAACAAGGAAATAGCACCCTCAGTATTTGCATCCACACTCTAGGCAGAAAAAATGCACTTTTCAAAGGAATCCCAAGAAGCCAAGAAGTCTCTAGACAAGAAAAAAAGGTAACAATATACAATCTGCAATGTAACAGTAGCACAACAGATATACAGATATGCCTGGGATTTATGATACATTGTACGCAACTTTAAGTACCTGAAAGTTGGCATACAGCACAACTAAAAGCCACTACTCTGGAAGGAAAAGGCAAACACGAAAGCATACCTTGGCCAGTCAGGGAACAGGTCCTTGTTTTTCTAGTTCTGGAGCTCAAGCAGCCAACACAGGGAGAGCTGACAACTTCTGAACATGTGTCCTCTTTGATAAGGCTACTTTTGGCCAACGTCAAGACAGAGAAAAGCTAAAATCAGAACAGCCTGCCTATCAAGGATTGTCAAAAGAGCCTTTTGAAAAGCAACTCATTCCACCAACTTTCAAAATCAGGCAGCTCTATTTAAAAAAAAAAAAACAGCTAATTAGGCTCAGCTGTTGGTCATATGGCCCTGCCGCCCAGTCAAGTGACCTGCCCCTTGCAAGCTTACCACAGCCTCACTCCTGCGGCTCTGGGACACAGGGCAGCCTTACTAATCTATGTCAGGGAGAAGACGGCAACCCTGCTCCTCCTGAACCAGGAGAGCACAATCGCTGGGTCTGCGGTCCAAGCCTATGCAGGCTGCAGCAGGAGGATCACAAAGGTGAGCCCAGCTCACCAACTTAGCAAGCAGCAAGACCCTTCCACAAAACCAAAGCTAAACTAAATAGGTAGGGGATGTACTCAGTGCAAAGTCCCTGGGGTGGGTTCCCAGAACTGGAAGAAAAGGAAGCAAAAAAAGCAAATAATACTTTCATGAGAAAACACCCCGACAGGCATGGACTGGCCTGTCAGCTAGCTGTCAGCACACCCAGGCGCTGGGCCCGGCGGGCTCAGCTCTAGACGGCCGCGATGTTAGTAGCGCAGGCTCACAATCACGACGCCGGGTCCAGACGAGCACGGGCGGACGCAGAGACGCTGAGGGGGTCCTCGCGGCACCACAGCCGCTGCTGCGACCCACAACCCCAGAGCCCTCGGAATCCGCGGTCCAGCCCCACGCCAACCTGCCACGGCTCCCCAGTTTTCCAGGAAGAAGCCCCTACCCCCTCCGGGACGCCTTTGGTATCACCCACTGCCCATCCGCCCAGCGCTGCTAAGTCCAGCTGCCAGAGGCACCTGCAGTTCCCTGCGCCCCAGGTCCTCTCGGTCCCCTCAGTGGATGGGCGGCACCTGGGACGCGAGGGGAGGAGCGGCTCGGCCCACTTGAGGCTCCGAGCCGCGGGCCGGGCGCGCCCTCCACGTGACTCTGCTACCGGCGCTTGGCCAGGACCCTGCTCGGAGCCCTCCCAGCCCAGGGGTCCGGAGCCCTCCCGGCAGTCAGGACCCTGCCTCCGCGCGGCCCCAGCACCCTCTGCCGGGGGCGGGCAGCGGCCTGGCAGGCACGACCCGCCCCCCAGGCCCCACTGCAGGCCCCGCCTCGGCAACCGCATCTGCACCCGCAACTAGAGATGAGCTTCAACTAATAAATCTCCCCCAGCCCCTAGCAGTCACTCGCGGAGGCCCCGCGTGACCGCGAGGGCCTGTCATCCCCGCGCTTCAGGAGGCCGAGGCAGGAGGATTCCATGTTCAAACCCAGTTTGGGCAATTTAGGGACTTGGCGAGACCCTGTCTCAAAATCAGAAGCCCAGGTCGAGCTGGGGGTGCAGCTCGGGGTGAAGGCCCCGGACGGGACCTCAGAACCGAAAGGAAAACAAGGGTTAAGACTCGATCCTTCCAATCTACAAAAACCTCAAAGCCTTCGGGCAACTAAAAAAGCCCCAAAGGGAATTCTGGCTCAGTTCGGGCCTGTCATCCCAGCACCCTGAGCGGCAGGAGGACTCCAAGTTTGAGCAAAGCCTGGGAAACTTCAAGACTTGGCAAAACTGTATCTCAAAATAAAAATGAATAAAAATTAAAAGGCTGAGGATGTAGCTCAGTGTAAAGGTCCTGGATTCAACCATTAATACCACAAGAAATAAAACATAAAATAAAAACGTGGGGAAAAATTGCATTTTTACAAAAACAAAGACACTAAAAGAAAAGAAACCACAGGTCGATATTCCTGATGAACGCAGATGTAAAATCCCTCAGCAGAATAACCGGGAAGTGGAATTTAACACCGGGAAAGTCACTCACCATGAACACGTGCGGGTTCCCCGGCCAAGGACTGTTTGAGGCAGACTTTGGCAGGCCTGGTGTGCTGCCCGGCAAGACCGGGAGAAGCCACAGCGTCACCTCCACAGAGGAAGGCGGACATCTGCAAAGGTCGACAGCTCTCATTAAAAAACTATTCTGAAAACACCACCCACAAATACGAAGGAACCACCAGCCAGGCGGGCACCTGGCCCAGGGGGCCACAGCCGCGCGGGCAGGAAGCGGGCAAGGCAGCTCTGTAATCAGCATGGAGAAACGCGTTCCTGCGCACCCCAGAAAAAGCCAAAGGTGAAGAACACAATACTCCTGCTTTCGGCTGCTTATTCGTTTTTTGGAGGGGTGCCTCAGGGCCTGTCCCGGCTGTCCCGGCCTGGTCTCCAGGCTGCAGGACCCCCAGCACACCCCGCACCTCGCCTGGGCTGCTCAGCTGCCCAGCACCCACACCGACTGCCGTTCGGGTGTGGCAGGCCTTACTGCCGCTCCTCTGACCCAGACCCAGGCCTCCGCTTCCAGGGACCTGACGCTGGCGACCCTGTTTCTTCTGGAGGCCACTTTCGTCCCTCTCTTTGGGCCCACACCTGCCGTCCCGCACACAGTAGGGGTTTTACTTTCTTGAACACACCCAACACCTTCCCATGGCTGTTTCTGTCCTGGAAACTAGCAACTGAGCTTGTTGGAACAGGGTGTGAAATTTTTAATTAATTAAAAAAAAAAGAGCAGGGCATGAAATGGCTTAAAAACAGGCCTGGGGAACGCGTGTAAGTGGATGACAGCCGGGACCTGTGGGCTGCCTTCCATGCCCGCCCTGGCCAGCGCTGTCCTGGCCAGCTGCAGGCTGGCAGAGGCACAGTGCTGAGCCCTGGGCCCTGCAGACCCAGCCCAGCCTTGGGACGGTGCTGGCTCCTCTGAGCTGGGGTCATCAACCACAAAACGAAGGGTCACACCTGTGTGGAAAGCCACTAAGGATGGACTGAAGGACGTACCCCTGCTGATGTGCTGCCTGCGGCCCTGGACAGTTGTAGCATCTGAACACCTTAGCAGGGAAACCGGAAACTAGTCCATCATCTGCTGGGCCCAGGAAGCGGAAATGTTGGCTTCTGTGAATTTTTTTCTACCTTTGTCCTACACAATTTCTTTTGGGACTAAGACGCATTAAAGAAATGTACGCAGGGTATGGTGGCACACACCTGTAATCTCAGCTCTCTGAGAAGCTAAGGCAGGAGGGCCACTCATTTGAGCCCAATCTCAGCAACTTAGCAATTGAGCAAGACCTTGCCTCAAAGTCAAGTCTGGACACGTAGCTCAGTGTGAAGACCCTGGGCTCGGTCCCCAGAACCACAAGAAAAACTAAAAAAGATAAAATAGTTTCAAATAGCTGTCACGCCTGTCCTCCCAGCACTCGGGAGGCTGAGGCAGGAGGACTGCCATGAGTTCAAGGCCAGCCTGGGCTCCTTAGTGAGTTCAGGACCAGCCGGGACTACAGAGCAAGACCCTGAGACGAGGGGCGGGCAAAGCGGCTGAGGAGGGGAGCGCGGCCTGCCGGTTGCCTTTCACAACTCTTGCTCGTGACATCAGGGCAACAGAAACCGAGACGCTGACCTTAAGTTGCATAGGGATGGAGCTAGAACCAGCTGGAGGACTCACCCACCCCTGCTCACAGCCCCAAGCAGCCAGGACGGCGCCAGGCCAGCACACAGCAGGCACACAGGGGGAGCCGAGGGGCGGAGACAAGGGGCAAGCAATAGGTGGGGCAGGCCTCTCAACACATGCAGGAACCGGGTATCCACGTGCAGCACAGCATCACACAAAGCCAGGCGTGGTGGCTCAGGCCTGGAATCCCAGCACTCAGGAGGCTGAGGCAGGAGCATTGTCCTGAGTCCAAGGCCAGCCTGGGCTCCATAGTGAGTTCAGGACCCACCTAGGCTACAGAGCGAGACCCTGTCTCAAAAATAAATGAATAAGAATGACTCTATCAAAAATAAAAACTAAGGCAGGCCGTGGAAATGAGGAAGGGAGGGAGGGAAACGCGGTGAAGGGAAGCCACATTCTCGGCCACATCCTTCCTGCCTCAACCTTTATTTCCAACAGACCTGAGCAGCTGTTTTCAGGCTTTGTTTTCCCACAAAACAGGCTTCTTCTTCTTCTTCTTTTTTTTTTTTTTGAACTGGAGGTTGAGCCCAAGGCCTCTGCACTGACTTGTCCCTCCAGCCCATTTTTACTTCTGATTACGACCTAAGGGTCTCACTAGGTTCCTAAATTGTCTAAGCAGGGCTCAAACTTGCCATCCTCCCGCCTCGGCGCTGGGGTGAGAGGCCGGTGTCATTGAGCCAGCTCCCACAAACCAAGTTTCTGAGAAATAATCACAAAAACCATGAAGTCCAACTGTAGGTGCCCACCCACTCTCCAGCTAATCATGCACTGAGGACTCGGGTAGAATGGAACTGCTGCTGGCCACAGGGAAGGGAGCTCAGAGGCTGCAGCCTATGAGGCCAGGTAGAGGCTCAGGCCTGTGGGTACATCAAGGCCCCACACTCCCTTCCCTTCACACCTTGCTTTGCAGTTCAATGACAACAGGGACAGGCAGCTTGGCCTTGCTCACCAAACCAATAATCCTATCGGCCCTCCCAATGTTGGCCATGGCTGTGCAGCCTGGGGACAAGGTGGCTGATTAGTGAAACTGGACACAAAGGAGCAGAGAGGCCCCACACCCCCCCCCCCTTACCCAAGTTCCTCTCTTCCTGGAAGGACCCTGTTGTCTGAAGACCCGACCGGAGGTGAACCAGCAGACCTAGCCCCTCCCCTCCTGGGGTCCTGGTATGCTGAGACCCAGAAGGGAGGGAGGAAAAGAGGGAGGAAGGGGGAGAACACTGTCCCAAGGTGGGCCCAGCCGCTGTCCCCGGCTCACCTGCTTCCTCTGTGCGGCTGTCCCGCGTCCCCTCGCAGCTGTCCCAGCCCCCACACAGTCCTTTCCGTAGGCCCCACATCACTTCCCGTTGTGGGAAGAGGGTGGGGCGGGACCTGCGCCCTCCGTCACCTCAAGGGGGAGGAAGGGGGAGAGGGGAGATGGCGGGGACACCTGCCCTCTCCCGCCCAACTGTCCAACTGCAGATCCCTCACACACCCTCCTCCCACTGAGGCTGCAGCTTGGTCCCCCTGCTCTAGCCTAAAAGCTACCAGCTCCCGGATCAGATCTGTCCACCCCTCCAGGGCCCCACCCTGGCCCTGCTGGATTGTGGCGGGAACAGCCCAAGGCTCCTGATCTTGGCAGGGAGTCAGGGAAAATTCTGGCAGAAAAAGTGAATCATGAGCCCACCACCCTGATCAGATCACAAAGCCACCCTGAACTTCTAGGATCCTCAGAGCAGCTGCAGAGAAAGAGCTGGCCTGGTACTGCTTGTCTTTCACTCCTGTGCTCTGGAGGCTCGGGCAGGCAGACGGCAAGTGTGAGCCTAGCCTGTGCACAGCCAGCTGGGCCAGAGATCTGTGACGTTCTGAGGTAAGGGCTGGGCTGGCGGGCTGGGCTGGCTGGCTGGGCGGCAACGCATCCCACAGGGCCTGGAGTAGGGGAGCAGCCTCTCATCACCCACTTCCCAGGGACCCCCCATCCAGATGCTCTGGATCCTCTTCCATCTGCATCCTGCCAGCCAATATGCCCCACTGACTAGGTCACACACAGGGCGACCCAGCTGGAGCTTCCCACGAGCCCCCCCTCCACACACACACACACACACACACACACACACACACACACACACACACACACACTGTAGTATTCCCAGGAAACACGTGGCTGAGACTGGTGGGGGAAGAGTTCACCCAGCACCTCGAATGATACTGGGTGGTCCACTTTCACCTCCCACCTCATAGGACAGCCCTCTCCTCCCCAGGTGACAAAGGAAGAGGAGCCACACTCAGCACAGAGCGCAGGAGCCAGTGATCAGACAGGATCTGGGGAGGAGCCCATGTTGGCGGCTGTACTGACACTGGAGGCCAGAGACTTGATAAAGGACAGAGGCTTATTTGGCTCCGAACCGCCATAGCTGACTTAGAGCAACAGCACGGTGGCAGTGCCTCCTGAGCCCTCCTGCTTGGGCCTTGTTTCCAGAACAGCTGCAACTCAAGGGAAGCAGGGCGAGGGATGGGCTGAATCTTCTTTTTCCTCTTTTGAGACATGGTATTGCTCTCTAGTCTAGGCTGGTCCTAAATTCACTATGTAACTCAGGCTGGCATCGAACTCACAGCAATACTCCTGCCTCGGCCTCCTGGGTGCTGAAATTACAGGTGTGTGCCACCATACCTAGATCTTTTATTTTTATATTTACTTATTGTGCACGTGTGGTACTGGGGATCAAAACCAGGGCCTTCATACTGAGCTATATCCCAAGCCCATTTCTTTACTTTTGATTTTGATACAGGGTCTTAGTCACTAAACTATTCAGGCTGGACTGGGACTTGTGATCCACCTGCCACAGCCTCCCAGAGTGATGAAATACAGGCCCAGCAGAAGCCCACTCTTTCCTAACAACCTGGTCTTGCAGTACCTGACACTGTCCTGTGGAAACCTGACAGATTCCCACAGACCTGAACCCTTCCAAGACCTGTCTGCCTTTAGGCACAACTGCTTACAGAGCCACCACTTCTCAGTCTCATTACAGTGGGGACCAAGATGCTAGCGCAAGCCTGGGGACAAACAGCACCCAACTCGGTGTCAGGCCTGAGCCGACTCAGCCAGGCACCGGGCCCTGTGAAAGGCATTTTCCCCTCTACTTCCTTAATCCCTAGACTAGGTAAGACCCAGCACACCTGTTGCTTCAAACTGCGGTCCAAGAAAAGGTGAGTGTGCCTGTAGGCCACGGATGCACAGGTTCAAACAGAAATCCTGACAGTCTGCCTGTAGGACAGGGCTACACAAGTTCAAACAGAAACCCCGAAGGTCTGCCTAGAGGCTGGGGCTGCACAGGTTCAAAAAGCGCATGGGGGCAGAAACCCTGAGGGTCTCAAACCAGACAGCCAGCATCTACCTGACAGTGACCAGCTCTCAATGCGCCCATTGCACTGGTAAAAAACCAATGACTTAGAGGAAGGAAAGGACACTCTGAAACACCCAGGTCATTGCACAAATGTCACACGAGTCCTCACTCAGTGCACAGCCGCCTCTCAAAGCTATCCTCTCATTCTAGCTCTGAAAATCAACCATCTTACAGTAAACTCTCCCCATCCTCTGTGTGACGGCCTGTTTCCTCCCAAGGCATCACAGGCACTGCAGCAACAATGCAGTGAACGCTGGCGGCTGGCACCAGGCAGGTAACCCCAACCACCTTCCCCACTTCTGCAGCCAGGGAGGGACATCCTTGAAAAACCAAAACGCAAGTAGGCAGGAGATAAGATCCTTAATAAAGGAAGTCAGAGCGAATCACTGGTGCCAGGGGTGGGGGTCTTCGCTACCTGGAAGGCTGAGGCAGGAGGATCACTTGAGTCCAGGAATTCAAGGCCAGCCTGAGCAACACAGAACCACCACTTCAAAAACCAAAAACAAACGGGTATCTATGGAACACTGAAGAGGGACTAGAGAGAAAACAAGGCACAAGTCACAGTGGCGGCGTGAGAAGAGAATCCAGGAGAGGAAGAGGGTGAGCCTCCAAAGACCTGGAGCCACCAGTCCGAAGAGCTGAGACGTCAAATGAGCTGTCAGAGGAAAGAGTATAGGCAGGCAGAGCCAGGTGCGCTTGGAATCCCAGAGCGAGAAGAGCAAAGTGGCAGGTGCCCCAGTGCAGTCCCTTCCTGGCCACGGTCACCCACACCACGCTCATGGCGCCACCCTGTTCCCTGCACCCACGCCTGCATGGGACTACCACAGACCACGTACTGTTTCTGCAAGGAAGGGACAAGTGGTTTGAGGGGATTCCCCAGCACCACACAATGCAGGCGTGAAGGTGCGTGTCAATAATCCCAGCACTCAGAGGCTGAGACAGGAGGATTGCTGAATCTGAGGCCAGCCGGGGCTACACAGTAATTTCAGGACAAGCCTGTACTACAGAGATCCTGTCTGTAAATAAATAAGACAGTAAATAAAAGTGCGGTAAGCTTTAAAATGAATGGTGCTACCTTAAAACAATCATCTAAAAGCATTATCATGATTTACGTTTAAAATATCTGTCTAAATGCTTACTAGGTTACCTAATGCATAATTTCAACTAAACTCCAAGCAGTGATTACAATTCAACTCCGTGCAGTATCAACTTCTCTTCTCTTCTGCTTCTTGTGCCAGTTTCACCTTTTCTTTCAATTCCTTCTGATCTCTGGAATATTGTTCGAATAGTGGTTGATAAATATATATTCCTCCAGCAATTCCAAGAATGCCAGCAAAAAGCAGCTGCGGAAAAGTCGGCTTCCCAAACATCGCTGCAACAAGTACAGGCCAACAGGAAGGTGGTTGCGATAAGTTATTTTCCAAATGGGGCAAATCTCTTCAGATCTGTGTACAAAGAAAAAAAGAGAAGCCCAGGAATGAATGACGCAGTGAGTACCCTAACCCTCCCAAGATTTCGCGCCACTACTTTGCTCCGGAATGAACAGTATTTCTTCCTAATAAGCAAGCATCATTAACTAAAAAAGGAATATAAATACATAGGAAGCACTGAACACAAACACAGGAGTTGGTGTAAACAGCCAGATGTTTTCAGCGGACTCAGAAGGTTTCTTTCAAGGGCAAAAGGATGGGAGGGCCGAGAGGCTCCTCCGACCTGGAAAGTCAGCCCACACTTAGCACTGAGACCCGCTGGCAGAGCTGTAAGGGCCTGCCTCTGGACGTCCGACCTGGGAGCCGGACGAGCTCAGGAAACCGCTCCTTTCCTTGGTTCCATTCTATCCACACCTTTTGGTACACTGAAAAACAACTTTCTTAAATAAGAGGCTAATATCCGGTTAGGAGGAGTGGCACTCGCCGTCATCCCGGCACCCCGGGAGGCTGCGGGAGGAGGCTGCACCTCCAGGCCAGCTGGCTGGGCGCGGCGGCGGGACCTGGCTCAAGAGGACCCATTACCAGGGCTGGGGATGGAGCTCAGTGAGGCAGCGCTCCTCAGCTCAGTCTCCAGAACGGCATCAAAAATACGAATACATTCTGTGTTCTTTTCAAAATGGAGAGACCTAGTACTTTCTAGAACGCAACTCTTCGAGACGGGGTCCCGCTCTGCAGTCCAGCCTCGCCCTGACCGCTCTGTGCGGCCCAGGCTGGCCTCCGACGCAGGCAATCCTCCTGCCTCGGCCTCCCATGTGCGGGGGAGGAGTCAGGCTCCGTGGTGACAGCGAGACGTGCGCGTGAACGAAGGCCCGCGGCGAGGACGCGGCGGGGGGTTAGGTCGCCTCGGCTGGGACACCCGGGAGCCCCCCGAGTCAGCTAAGTGTCGTGAGCTGGCCCGTCCTCAGCAGCTCCGGACTGCGACCCGCGCCGCTGACCACGGAGTCCTCCTTGCCCCGCGAGTCTGCGCGGGGCCGGGCCAAGGGCGGCTGCGCATCGGCCTCGCCGCACCCGACCGTCCGGCGGCCTGCCCACCTCGCTCCGCGGAATCCGCGCGCAGCCTCCGAGGCGGCGAGTCGGGCTGGACGCCCACGGGACGCACGCGAGCGGCGAGGCCCGGCGAGCGCCGGGCGGAGCACGCGAGGCGCCACCCCTTCCGGGCGAGGCGGCCCGCGAGGACCAATCCTCGTGGGCGGAGCCGCCGCGCCGCGCATCGGCGCCTTGCCCCTTCCGGGCCTGCGCGCGACGGCGGCCCGCGAGGGCCAAACCTAGCGAGCGGCGTGGCGGAGCGCGCTGCCGGCCTGGCGCCCGCGGACATGCAGTCCGAGGGCGGCGAAGGCGGCCTGACCTTCCGTGGCTTCCGGCGCCGCGGCCGGGCGCCGGCGGAGCGGCGGAGGAAGCTGTCGGCCCGGCCCGCCCGCGCCCGGGAGGAGAGCGCGGGGCGCCGCGCGGGGGAGCGGCGGGCGGCGGGAGCGCTGGCGGGGCGCGGCGGCGGGCGGCGGGGCGGCGGGCCCCGCGCCGCTGAGGCCGGCCGCCGCCCGCCGTGCTTTCCAGGTCGCCTGGGCGGCAGCGCGCCCCTGCTCTTGGCCACCGTCGCCCTGCGGACGTGCAACTGCTTCCTCGTGCAGACGAGCTTCGTTCCCGACGAGTACTGGCAGTCGCTGGAGGTGGCGCACCGCATGGTCTTCCGATATCCTTTCGCCGGCGCGCTCTCAGCTGGCCCCGTTTTGCCCAAATTTGACTCGTCCGAGTGCGCCGTCGTTGCACATGAGCATTCCCCCTCGGCCTTCCGCCACGTCGGTAGATTCAGGCAGCTTCCCACGGTGCGCGTTCCCAGGTACCGGCTACTTGCAGGTGGATGTCGTAAGACACGTGCGTGTCCTCAAGAGTTTAGCTGGCAGATTGAATTCTTTCCTTGAAATATCCTTAAAATTAAAGTGCTGTCTTTGAACACCTCAGAGTCAAAAAATAAAATACTGCTTTACGTATGGACACGTGAATGGGTTTTCCATCAGTACTCTTTGCATCCTTAACATTGCTAATTATGGCTATTTGACCTGGGAATGGACAGAGAGGTTGAGAGGTTATACTTACCCCTTAATCTTCGCAAGCATCTACAAGATTCTGCACCTTCTGGGAAAAGATAGTGTTCAGTTGCTGGTAGGTGTAAAAGTCACCAAAATAATAGCTAAAAAAATTCTTTCTCATAGGCTAATTGGTATTAAGTAAATGGTATTTTTTTAAAAAGGTAAATGGTATTACTGGTACTACAAAGTTTGCCTTTAAAAGGCTGCCTTGCCTTGAAGGGGCAGGTGTCCACCGTGCCTGGAAACCCTGGTCCCAAAGACACTGATGGGTAGCTGCTCTTCCGTATGTGCTAGGATCCAGACTGACCAGAGACTGCTGTGGCGGAGAGTCCTGTACTAACAGGCACATTTCCAAAGTGACTGTTTTATATAGGCATTATGTGGATTTTAGAAGTACTCTGATTTCATAAATGACTCACTTGAGAGTTGTGATTTTGGGTGTGATTTGTTTATTGTGTGACTGAAGGACCATGTTCTAGGAGCTTACGAAGACTACGTAAACCCAGGCAGGATTTAGTGTTGAAATAAAAACAGAAAAACTAATTTGACAAAAATGTAAAGATAATAAATCGTTGAGACTGAGGAAGGAGGACTGCCATTAGTTCAAGGTCAGCCTGGGCTCCATAGTGAGTTCAGGACCACTCTGCACCACAGAACAAGACCCTGCCTCAAAAAAAATTATATAAGCATTGTCCTGTGTTGCAATTGGACAGCAATAGTGAGGATTGTAAATCCTAGGTTGTGAGTTACTGGGGTCAGTTCCTAGGCTACGACACAAAGGACCTGGCAGTATGAAGAAATTTTACCCGGCCTTTCTCAGGATCTTTGAAACTGTCACCGCGTGGACTCAGGAGCCTGGGCCGCGTCCATTTCCGGTTGCGGAGGGCCCGTGACCCCATGTTCCGTGGGAGTCCAACCCCTTCTGTGCTGTCTGGGAAGGTTCTGAGGCAGTTTGCTATAAAGCAGGGTTACGCCTTTCCCTTTGCAATAGCGTTTGATTCCCCATTACTGAGGAGCAAGGGTCAGACCAGAACAGCTGGCATTCCACATGGGGCCAGCTTGAGGAAGAATTCAGAGCAGGGGCAGAGCTTTTGTGTTGACACTGGGAGAAGTTAGGAGCTGACTTTTGTCCTTACAGAGTTAACCCGTGGCCTCGGATCATGCAGGGTACCCATAAAGTCTGAACTGCAGCAGTCACGGTGCCGTCAGGGATGTCTTACGTCCCAGAAGTAGATTACAAATGAGGGCGTCTTCAGACAGAACAGTGGTTTATTCTCCCATGATCTGTCCGTGGCCCTCAACCTTCAGTTGACCCTCCAGGCCACTTTGTGACCTAAACATAACCTTCTTTGACCCCACCCCCTGCAAAAACTCTGCCTGCCTGGAACTTGACCAGGTGGGTATTCTGTAGGATGAGATAACTTGGTCATTCAGTCTTATATATGATTTCAAATATAAATTACATACTTTTGAAGATAGAAATGGTCAGAGAAGTAGCAACCAAGCTCATAGTGCATTAACAGTAAAGCTAGAACTAAGTTCAGCCTAGCGTTCCTTCCAGATAGCTTTCTAAACTGCAGAGAGGCAAGGTGTGGTGGCATGCCCTTGCAGTCCCAGTACAGGCAGAGGCTGAGGCAGGGGGCTGGCTGGACTACACAGTGAGATTGCACACGGTGGGATCTGTGCTGTGCAGTGTGGCCGCAAGGGGACCCTGGGCTGCTGGCCTCTTGAGAAGGGGCGCATGCACTCTTGAGAAGCATTTCTGAACATGAACTGTGTGCTGAGGTCAGAGGGAGAGCCAGTGCAATGAAATGTAAAATATTTCTGTAATTTTTATACCAGATGTACAGTAGTAAAATGAAATTAATTTTACCAGTTTTATTTTAATTTGGCTGCTGTACGTTTAACATGTGGCTCATGTTACTTCTGTGAGTGAGTGGCACTGACTCAGAACATTTGCAGAGGAGAGCGGGAACGAGGGGAGATCTGCCCCAGAAACCACAGAGGGGCTTTACCAATCAGCGCAAAGCGCCAACGAAGTGGGCAGGAGCATGTGAAGCAGACCTTCAGATTGCCAAGCAGGCCTTTAGAATGTGATAGGCAGACCTCCAAGAACACCAAGCCGACCTGCAAATGCAACAGGCAAACCTCCCAAAAGCCAAGCAGACCTTCGGAACGCCAAGTGGACTTTCAGAATGTGACAGGTGGACCCACAGGACGCCCTGGGCGGACCTAGACCTGCGGAGTGCTGAGTGGACTTGGAGAATGCTGAGCAAACCTCCAGCATGGGAGGCAGCAGCACTGCCCGTGTCCAGGCCTTGCCCCGGGCAGGCTCCTTTTCCCAGTCCCCAGCGCTGTTTCTTGAAGCTCTGTGCAACTTCTTGTATGACTGTCAGGTCCTTACCAGTAACCTGCAGTATGATCCAGCTTAAGACTGGAGAGACTGCTAGGGACTGAGAATTCGGAACTGTCTTTAAATTCAGGATTTCTAGTTCAAACCTGTAATCTATTTTTATCATCTAATACTGTGATTGTTAGAATACTTTTTTTTCCAAAGCAATTTCCTGTGCTTACCATCTGTGTTGCAGGATGGGGAAGCAGTGTGACTTCATAGTTATTAGCACAGGCCGGGTCAGGCACAGCTGCGTTGGAGTCCTGGCTTCCACACTAACGAGAGCCTTGGGGAATTACCTAGCCTCTCTGTGCCTCGGTTTCTGCATCTATAAAACAGTATTTGCCCCAAAGATTGTTAGGGCTGGATGAGCTCATATGTATGAAGTACTTACTGTGATACCTAGCACACTATGTTTGGTTTTTAAAGATCTATTGTATGCTAAAATAGATTTTTTTTTATAACAGAGATTAAGCCATGGGCTGGATTTATGCCAGGGAAGCCCACTACCGGTGACCTGCAGCCCCATCCCCGTTGCTGTGTTGAGTGACTTACTCTATTTTGAGGCAGGATCTTGCTAAATTGCCGAGGTCAGACTTGAACTTCTGATCCTCCTGTCTCAGCCTCCTGGATAGCTCTGGTTATAGTTGTGCAACTGTGCATGGCTCTGAAAGTAAATATCCTTCCGAAAGTCATAATGAAGTAGTTTGCTTGATTATTTAAATTGAAATTTGTGGTGTAAGCCAGGCATGCTGGCACACACCTCTAATCCAGTACTCTGGGAGGCTGAGGCAGGGAGGATCCCAAGTTCAAGTCAAGCCTGGATAACTTAGTGACCTAGTGAGACCCACTCTCAAAGTTGAAACAAAAAACGGCCTGGGATGTAGCTCAGTGTGAAGGGCTTCGTTCAGTATTTAATAGTACGGGAAAAATTAGTAGTGTTGATATGTTTGTGTGTTTATGCATGTATATGTGTACGTGGTTTTATATATACGTGTACATGTGAGTATGCATGCATGTTTACCTGTATGTGCCTGGAAGATAAGCATGGTAAAACTGTCTTTGCTATGTGAATGAGAAATTACAGTCATTTTGTAGAAAAGCACTTAGTTTTGCTGACTGTGGCTTGTAGAATATGTTCTCTTTCGTGTTGGTTGGCTTTTGCTCTTGTTTTGCTAAGTAGGCGCATGATTGTGTCTCCTTTTGGGTGAGAATGACGGAGCTGGCAGACGGGTCTGCTTGTCGGTTTTTATGGCAATTCCTTCTGAGCCAAGAGGTGTGTTCAGTGTCGCCATCTTTTTACCCGCACAGATCTGGACTCCGAGACTGGCCCAGGCTCTTCTGTCTGCTGTGGCAGACGTGCGGCTGTACTCGCTGATGAAGCAGCTAGGAAATCAGGAAGTGGCCAGATGGGTGGTAAGTCCCAAACACTCCAGAAAATCCATCTTCGGGGTGGAAAATGTTGAAAAGTACTCCCAGAACCACATTAGAAGATGACATATATAATGTTGCGGAAGCAGTGAGTACCATGGTGCTGGACAGTGCCAGGCACGTGCACATGCCAGGCCTCTGCTCCGGGCCCAGCCAGCTCTGATGGGCTGTGCCCAGGAGGAGGCCCCTGGAGCAGAGACCCTGCTGTGCCCTGTCAGGCTGGCCGCACCATCCGAGAGCGCCCCTGTGGTTTCTGAATCACTGTCCACATCACAAGCCCTCCACCTTCCCTCCCCCCCCCCCCAGATGTTGCTGTACAGGGCCTGTAGGGCTTGGCGAGGGGCCCAGGGGGTAGGGGCACCTGGCCTTGTCGCGGGCAGGGAAGGACTTTCATACCAGCCCCACGCCGAAGAGGGGCGGGACCCGGAAATACTGTGGTCACCTCACCTGGCTCGCACCTGAACTAGAAATCTCCCTACCTTTTTAGGGTTGTTTCTGTTGGAAGATACACTCCAAATTCCAAGCAATCAGTTTGCCAAAACAGTTCTAGAATCTGATTAGTAAGCTGGACACAGGACATGTTTCTGCATTTAAGAAGTAAAGGGTGGGTTGCCCATGAAGTCCTGCTGCCTGGTTCGGATGCAGAGTCTTCCTCTTTGTCTTAGGCTTTCATCTTATGAGGACTGTGGACACGCAGCGGGTAGTGACAGACCACGGCCATGTTGCCTTTGAACCCCTCCCGTAGCATCACTGGAGGTTTCTAGCTCAGGAAATGCTTGTGACTTCCTGACCAGGGGAAGTTAAAGAGCTCGCACATGGGAAGGGAGTGTGCGTCCAGTGTGCTGCCCTCAGAGGACCCCTGGCCGCACGGACCTGGGCTGGTGCCGCACAAGGTGCTGGGCCTGCGTCGGGCGGCCGTCCTCCTGTGCGTGTTCCTTCGCCAGGCCCCGTCCCGCAGCTTGCACTCCTGCTGCCTTCAGTAGGGGTGACGTACCCTTTCCTCCAATACACGCTGCTCATGATGCTTCTCAGTTTTTCTGCCAGCTGTGCTCTTGGTTCACGTGGTACTGCTGCACCAGAACCCTAACGAACACCATGGAAACTGACCTCACTGTGATCGCTCTTTGCTACTATCCGTGGGGCGGCTCGGAGTCCACCAGCAGGTGAGCTGTACTGGAAGGGAACAGGCCACATATTGGGAGCCTAGTTGTAGTCTCAGCAGGAGCAGTGGCACACACGGATAAACCCGGCTACCGGGGGCTGAGGCAGGAGGATAGCTTTGAGGTCAGCCAGGACAATTAGCGAGATCCTGTGTCATAATAAAAAGGCTGGGGTGCATTCCAGTGGGAGAGCTGTAGCCTAGCATGTGTACACGGCCCCAGCTGCCGTCTCCAGTACTGGGGGAAGGGACCTCTAGTATGTGCAGAGCTTGTGGGGATAAGATCATTTTTGACTCCTGACTATAGGAATGAGCATTCGCCCAAGTTACCTGTGATGAGGATGTTATTATGAGGCGAAGAGTGGCACGAGAGCCTCAGGGCTGAACCTGGAGAAGCCTGCAGGTGACCAGGAGGTCGAGCGGCCTCCTGGGCATTTCGGCACGGGCCGAGGCAGCCTCTGCGCCCACCAGGCTATAGGTCCCTGTTTCCGTCTTCTGTCACTTTGAGACGTGGCTAGTTCCTGCCCACTGTGTGCCCCCAGCTTGGCCCAGCTTTGATTCGCATTCAATAAGAGGACTGCTTTAGGTTTGTTGAGCGTCACTGTCTCTCTGGGCACTGCTGTCCCAGTGGACAGCCTTCAGTGGACTGCAGGTCTCCTGTGCCCTCTTCGGACATGGTCAGGATGGAGGGTCTGTAAACACTGTCTCCTGATGATCATGACAGACACTTCTCCTGACGATAAAATGGCATGCTGCACACACCTTAAAAATGCGAGCGTTAGCTACAGGTGGTGGGACAAGCCTGTGATCCCAGCCCTCAAGGAGGCTGAGGCAGTAAGGTCATAAATTCAAGCCCAGCCTGGGCAAGTAAGAGACTTCGTGATACCCTGACTCAAAACAAAAAAAGTGTTGGGGGATAGCTTAGACGCCAGTGCTGGGGAAAACACAGAAAAAAAGAGGTAATTGGCAGAGCTGTGACATTAAAGTTCAGTGTGCTGTGGGCTGGAGGAATAGCGCAGTGGTCGGAGATTTAGAGCTCTCGCCTAGCAAGCTCAGTGTCCACATAAGCTGGGCTTGGTGGCACATGCCTGTAATCCCAGCACTTGGGAGGCGGATGCAGGAGGACTGCCGTAAGTTTGGGGCTAACGTAGAGCTGTGTAGTGATTTTAGGACCATCCTGGAGTACAGAGCAAGATCTTTTTCAAAAAATAAAATAAGGGGCTGGAGGAATGGAACAGCGGTGAGGCCTTAGGTTCAATTCCTCAGCACCACATAAGATGGGTGTGGATGCACATGCCTATAATCTCAGCACTAGGGAGACTGAGGCAGGAGGATTGCCACAAGTCCAAGGCTAGTCTGGGCTCCATAGTGAGTTCAGGACCAGCACTGGGCTACAAAGCAAGACTCTGTCTCAAAGTAAAATACAGTATACTTTCCAGCTTATAAGATTAGCATTAAGATATAGGATGACTTCTTAAATGAAAATACTACTAGAGAATTAAGGTGTCTAAACCACAAAGGATTGGTTTTTTTTTTTCTTTTTTTTTTTTGAGACAGGGTCTTGCTCTGTCATTTAGGATGGCCCTAAACTCACTCACTATGGAGCCCAGGCGGGCCTCAGCTCACTGCAGTCTTCCTGCCTCAGGCTCCCAAGCGCCAGGGTTACAGGGGTGTGCGACTACAGGCGAGTACTTTAACTGTTGAGCTCCACGCCCAGCCCTACAAGGGACTTTAGGCATTACCTCTTGTAGATAAGAAAAATTAAGAACCAGAAGTACAAATAACTTGTCACAGTTCATGTAGCTGGCTTTGTTTATCATACTGGGGGGTTAAAACAAGGCCTAGTGTGTGCTAAGATGTTGTTCCACCACTGATCTACACCCTCCAGCCCTTTTAAAAATTTATTTTGAGTTAAGATCCTGCTAAGTTGCCCAGGCTGGCGTTGAACTTGAATCCTCATACCTCAGCTTCCCAAAGAGCGGGGATTACAGGCATATGCTACCATGCCCAGGAAAATGTTGTCATTTAATTGAAAAAAAAAAAACAAAACTTCTGCCATAGTGTAAGCTGATGACCCTCAGCATGAGTTTCAGTTTCCTGATGCCATGTCTCCTGGGTCCACAGCAGGAAGTACTCCTTCCTGGTGGCGCTGGCCTGCGTCATCCGCCCCACCGCAGCCATCCCCTGGGCGCCGCTGCTCTGCAGACACCTGTGGCAAGAGCAGAGAAAGCTGGACCTTGTCCTGCGTTGCTTTTTACCTGTTGGGTAAGTGTGGCTACGATCAGTCAGTTCTAGAAATTTGTGAGTAGAAGATGATGAGGAAGAGATCTCTGCTGTGGACCCAGGCCTGAGCCCAGGACCTTCAGCGGAGCTCCACCCCCAGCCCATCTCACTTTGAGACGGTGCCGTGCTAAGTTGCCTAGGCTGGGCTCCGATGTGGGCTGCTCCTGCCTCGCATCTTCTGATCTCCCTGAGAACTGTAAGGGTGAACCGGACGAAAATCGCTAAACTCATGTTTACATTTATAGCACCGATCGACTGTATTTTAATATGTCTAGATGAGGGTCTTCACAATTATCTCTAGCTCAGAATTTCCCCGTGCTTTATTTCCTGGGTGCTTCTCAGGTATATCTTAGGGATACTTGTTCTCTCCCATCTGGACAGGCCTGCGTGACTCACAGCAGGTCCCCTAATCCTCGTCACTCAGGTTCTTCATCTCGGCCTGTTTTACGCAGCAGAGGGACGAGAAACGGGGAAAAGCCGTAAGGGGCAGGGATCAAAGGCCAAGTCTCCCCCCTGTGCACTGAGCCTGCAGGCCTCGGCCTGCCCAAAGCATCCGGTAGGGTATGTCTTGGACAGAGGTGTGCTTCTGATTCGTAGGCCCAGGATCTTTTTAATAGAAAGTTGTGTTCTCTGCAGCGGCCCATTTCTGGGTAGCAACGTAAAAGAATGAAGTTATATAAATTAAGTTCCCACTGTTGCCTCTTCCCAGATGTGTTAACCTTGGGTCCCTGCCTCTGAGTTTACGTAAGAGTCGGGGATTCACAGCGAACAATACAACAGCTGTCTGCCAAGTAGTGACAAGCACGTTAGGAAAATGATGTAGGGTAAGAAGAAGCATAGCCTGGAGTCCTGGCACTTGGGAGGCCACGCCAGGAAGAATGCTTTGAGTTCTAGGCCAGCCTGGGCTACATAGTGAGGTCAGGACCAGCCTGGATTACAGAGCGAGACCCTGTCTCAAAACTAAAAAGGTAGAATTCTGG
This sequence comes from Ctenodactylus gundi, assembly GCA_004027205.1. Classification (NCBI taxonomy): domain Eukaryota; kingdom Metazoa; phylum Chordata; class Mammalia; order Rodentia; family Ctenodactylidae; genus Ctenodactylus; species Ctenodactylus gundi. The sequence goes on along the minus strand of PVKB01004274.1, from coordinate 109,533 downwards.
GAATAACCTGGGAGACCAACAAGACCCAGCTGTGTAGTTATCTGAGGCGAGTTAGCACAGGGAGCAGACATGGGGACTGTGGCACAAGAAGAGGGAGGTGGTGAACAGATAGAGAAGTGGTGGCTTTTTTTTTTTTTTTGAGGGAGGGGACAAGCCTTTCCAGCCTCAGCCACAGCTAATACTCATTCAGAAGCATCCATTCTACTTGGAATCAAGTATCTGATGAGTCCCAGGACACACAGCATCTGCTCCCAAAGTCATTCTGTGGGGGACAGAGCAAAACAATAGTCCCCCAGCAGCACAGTGGTCTTGGGAGTAGAACAAAATGCCGTGCTGCTGGAGTGCAGCACCCAGTCGGAGTCCGGGGATCACAGACACCTCAGAAACCACAGGGAGCTCTCCCCCTCAGTGCTGAGAGCCAGCCTGCTGGAGGTGCCAAGGCTTCAGGGGTCCTTCCACTGACTGAATGCTTGTGTGGGTGACACTGATGGGAAATCCAGAAAACAGGGAGTCGTGTGGACATCCTATGTAACTCTGCCACGTAGAATGTGCTAGTCAGGAGCTAGTCATGAACTTGGAGTCTGTGCGTACTGCATGGAGCTGACTCCAGGTTTGAACTGTTTGGCTTAACTCTTACCTGTTAAGCACCTCCTAAAACATCCAGCTGCATTTCTAAACATCCTACTGCCTTTGAATGGAGAGAAAAATCTTGAATTACTTTTAGGAAAAATTCCAGTGGATGTGAACCTGTTCTTTTCAACACTCACATGACCTGGGAGATTGGGCGTCATTTTGTCACTGGGTGAATCACAGTGTTCCACTGCCACGTCGTCTTGCTGGTACGCAGCAAGACTGGATGGAGTGGCACAGGTGACGCCTGTGAGAGGGACAGCCGTGAAGGGACTCGGCGTCGTAAGCGACTTGGCTCGTCTGTCACAACTGAGGTAAAGTGGGCAAATTTCTGCAACGCAGCAAAACTGAGAAAAGGACAGAATCTGTGATGAGACTTCAGAGGAAAGAGCACCAGGTCCGCGTGGCTTCGGTGGTCCAGTCCCCGGCACCTGCCTGACGCCAGAGTCGTAGCGAAGACGAGACCAGAAGGGTCAGGTGAAAATTGGGTATTTCAGGATCAGTGCACCCCAGTTGAGTCCAGTGGCTGAGTAAGAAGAACCTACTACAGGCCTGTAGCTTGTATTCTAGAAATAGAGGAAGCAGGTCTAGCGCTTGGAAAAATCTGTCATCATTATTCACAACACCGACGGAATAAACAACAGTCATAACTGGTTTTTCAGTGGACACAGAAAAAGCAAATGATACAATGAAAAGCCAGGGCTGGAGGACTATCTTAGTGGTCAGAGGACTTGCCCAGCAATCACAAGGCCCTGCACTTGCTTCCCCAACACCACGTAAGGGGTTTCCACCTGTAAGCCCAGCACTTGGGAGGCTGAGCCCGGAGGATTGCTGTGAATTCAAGGCCACACAGCAAGTTCAGGACCAGCCCGGACTACAGAGCAAGACCCCCCCCCCCCCCCCCACACACACACACAATTAAAAGCCTATTCACAGTTAAGGGAAAATAAAAGACAACCATAGACAGCGAGCAGTGGGAAGGGACCCCTGGCATGACAGTGATTTCTATTCACATGCTAACAGGCAAATCTATAGTGTGGGCGTTGTGGGGGATGTGGGAAGGCTCATGCCCACTCCTGTTGAGTAAGATGGTTCTAGAGACTTAAGTAAGAGATGCAGGCATGTGGCTGGAAAGGAGGAAAGCAGCTACATCACATGACCCCACGTGTACAATATCAAAGGGGGCTGGAGAATGGCTGAAGCATGAAGCGCTTGCCTAGCAAGCGCTAAGCCAAGCGCTAAGTACGCAACTTTGATTCCCCAGCACCACGTAAGCCAGGCGTGGTGGCGCACGCCTGTAATCCCGGCACTCAGGAGGCTGAGGCAGGAGGATTGCCATTGAGTCCAAGGCCAGCCTGGGCTCCATAGTGAGTTCAGGACCAGCCTGGGCTGCAGAGTGAGACCCTGTCTCAGGGAAAAAAAAAGAAAGAAAGAAAGAAAGAAAAATAGGTATCTCCGAAAGAGTCTAGGAATGAACTTTTTAGATCTAAGGAACACATTAGTCACACTCACTGGGGAAAGGGACCCTGGACAAAAATTAACTGCACGTGGAGGCTAACGCTGCTGGGCAGTATTTACCTAGGATTACAGTATTGTGCTTATCAGTTACAAAGATAAAAATGATAATTTTATAACAGAAACATGGCAGACACGCAGTAATGTGCCCAGCCTCCATGAAACCATGAGAAACGGCTAGAAAGACTAAGCCTTCTGTCATGGTAGTGACTCCATACAAAGGAGGCTAGAAATACAAAAACAATATGACAAAAAAATGGGGATTTCTTTTCTTTGTGATAAAGGATATTAGGGCCCCTGGAAGAATTTGAACAATGTCTGTAAGTTGGTAAACAAATGGCATGATGCTCTGATGGTTTGGCGTTAACGTCCTTCCATCCTGCTCATGGAGAGAGCTAAAGGTGAGTGTCTGCTGTTTACTACTGTCAAGCAGTTCATTACAAAACTCAAACATGTTAAGAACAAAGAATTGGCCAGGCCTGGTGGCTCAGACCCGTCATCCTAGCACTCCTGAGAGGCTAAGGCAGAAGGATCACAATTTTGAGCCCAGCATTGGCACTTCGGCGATTTAGTAAGACCCTGTCTCAAAATCAAAAAATAGTAGTGGGCTGGGGATGTGGCTCAGTGTGAAGGCCCTAGTACCACAGAAGGAGAAAAGGCAGACGGGTCAGCATGGGGAGACACTGAACTCTGGGGACCGTGGTAGAAGGCGTGAGAATAACCTTATAATCCCTTGAGAGAGGAATAGGTAAAGGTGATAGAGGAAGACCGTCTCGTTCAAAGTGGCATCAGAGACACGTGAAGGGCATAAGTGTCACACACCTGTCATCCCAGCACTCTGGAGACTGAGTCAGGAGGATCCCAAGGTCACACTCAGCCTGGGCAACTACTGACCTAACAAAACCCTGTCTCAGAAGATAGAAAGGACTGGGCTGTATCTCCCTGAGAAGGTGCTAGGTTTCATCTGTAGTACCACAAACAGCAAAAAACAGCACGTAGTTACAGACAGATAAAAGATATGCAAAATCTACACAGAAAACTGAAAAATACTGGGAGATTTTTAATGAGGGCCTAAATAAGTGAAGGAATATTCTGTGTTCATGGGTGGCAGGCTCTGTTTTAAAGGGTCAGCTCTGCATAAACAGACCCCTCCAGGGTAGTTGCATTTAAAACCCCAGTATGCCATGGGGGTACATATGAACTGTTGGGCTGGTTCTGAACTTCAAGTAGAATGCAAAAGGCGAACAAGAGCTCGGATAGTTGGGTGGGGGTGCTAGAGGACGTAGGCAACTAGGTAGGAAGACTTTGTACAAAGTGATGGGTGATCAGAAGTAGGTCGAGGAAGAACTAGGAGACTAGTGGAAGGGTACAGTCCAGCACCAGATCCAGACACGCAGCGCTGGGGAGCAGGGGACACAGCTGTGCCGTGGGAAAGTAACAGCTTTTCAGTGAACAAACAGTTGTGTATCTACATAGGAAAAAGTCTTGACCCTCCTTCCCAGCAAAAGCAGGAAACAAATACAAACTAAAACACAAATCTAGTAATACTAAACTAACACAGAAGCACGCATCTGCCGGCGGAGTCCGCAGGCGGTGCTGCGGCTCCAGGGCTCTGACAGCCCCACATGCCCATGGCGCACACCAGGAGGAACCTGGTGTGCATGGTGCATGGTGCCACTCTTGCAGACTCCCTGAAGAGGGGAAAGTCACCTGTGCTGCCGGAATGCGTGTTTTGTTAACTCGATTCTAGCGAGGCGGTGGCAGAGGGCTGGGGGTCCCTTCCAGGCCAGGCCCACCCTGGTGGCTGTCCTCCTCTGGCTTGGCCAGCACCCTGGGAAAGGAAGCCATAATGTTCTGGGCAGCAGGTAGTAGGGAGAGTCTGTGTGCCCAGGGCGTGGGCTTCGAGCTGTCCGCAGGCTGCGTGTGGATCAGCAGCTGGGGAGGGTCCCAGCCCAGCTGTCCTGCACCACGGGGACTGAAATGACAAGCAGTCGTACATTCGGGTTCCTAGGTAAATGGTATGGGACAGCTGCAGCACAGCGTTTATTTTATAAAATTTGTTCAATGCCTCTTGTGAGTGGAAGATCTTCCAGGGTGTAAGAGTTTGTATTGCGCTGGGAAACTGAAACGCATTTTGAAAGTGGCTTTGACACAAGGTGCTTATATCCAGACAGCAGAATGTGAGTTACCATTCTATTTTGTTTTTCAGATTTGTAACTTTGAGTTTGTCTCTGATAATAGATCGTATTTTTTTTGGCCAAGTAAGTAAAAATATATTAAGCTAGCACTAATACTTGTTTAACCATTTGCTACACTGAAAACTCAAGCTGGGGCTTTGATCCATTATTACTTCAGTACACAGGCAGCGCGTTGACCCATTCTGCTACGTTGCTAAGTTACCCAAGCTGGCTCAGAACTGCCAAGCTCTCGTCTCAGTGCTGGTACACAGGTTTGCGTCGCTGGGCCAACGCGGGTGATTTTAAATTCCCTGTTGCCCCTTGAGTCGCCTCTGGCTCTGGAATCACACATCGTTTGAAGCCTAGTCCCCATGATTAGCTCTGTGAGTTTTGGACCTTTCCTGCCTAGATTTCTTTATCTGGGAGTAAATGTACCAGCTGTCTCAGGAAGTTGGGGGCGTGGTTACATGTATAAAAAGCTGGCGCAGTGCCCACGAGGCCCAGCGGGCACTTCTGTCCCCGGCTGTTGTTGTTATCCGTTTTGCGCAGTCCTACAGATCTAATGACTACAGTTTCACCTTAGCTGGCGGCCGCCAGCATCACAAGGAGCCTGAGTAGAACTGCTACTGCAGGTGTACTCTTTCATAAAGGTTATTTTTAGGATTCTGTCTCCTGCTGGATGTAAAATTTGCATTGCCAAATTATGTGTCGACATTTATTCATAATTTTTAAGCTCCATCTTAAAATCTCAAAAGCCCACTGTTTTTACACATTAAGAGCACATCAGTTCTTACATTAGAAGAAAATGATGGAGAATTACTTACCCCGGGCATGTGGTGCGCACCTGGAAATACCAGCGCTCTGGAAGGCTGAGGTAGGGAATCTCAGCCTGGGAAACCTGACGACTTAATGAGACCCCGCCTCAAAATGAAAATAAAAAAGGGCTGTTGTTAGAGCAAAGTGTGAAGACCCTACGCTCAATCCCTAGTACCACCAAAAAGGAAAAAGAACTATTTTCCCAGGTGTGGTGGTGCACACCTGTGGTCCCAGCACTGTGGAAGACTGAGGCAGGAAGGTGAGAGGCTTCAAGTCCAGCCTGGGCAACTCAGTGGCTCAGTGAGACCCTGGCTCAAAAGAGAGTGTAAACATTGGAGGGAAGAGAACTGGGGATGTAGCTTAGTCCCTAGTACCCAGGAAAAAGTCATTTTAGTCATTAATCAAAATTATAAATGTAAACATAACCTGATTTAATTTCAAGATTCTGTCAATTTCCCTAATGGCAAAGTTTAACATTTGGCACTAACACCTCTCACTTCTCTTTCGTCTCTGTAGTGGACTCTGGTTCAGGTGAATTTCCTGAAATTTAATGTGCTGCAGAATCTGGGGACGTTCTATGGGTCTCACCCCTGGCACTGGTACTTCAGCCAAGGGCTTCCCGTTGTCCTGGGCACCCACCTGCCCTTCTTCATCCACGGCTGCTTTCGAGCCCCCAAGAGCCACCATATCCTCCTTGTCACTGTGCTGTGGACACTGTCAGTATACAGGTAAGGCTGGATTTGTTCAGACTGCTGATTTGTTGAATGACAGAAATTAACCAGATGCTTCAGAAGGTGAGCTGGCGGGGGCTGGTGGCAGAGCCTATGCCAGGCGCTGGCTGCACCGGGAGCCCAGGCCTAACCTAAGCTGGCTGATACGATTCTGTAGTAGGTCATCCGTAGTCTCTGCTGGTGCTCAGAGGGAGTGCTCTGGACAGTTTGCTTGACAAGGATCACCCCAAATGTTTAAAATGAAAATATTTACAGAGGTTAAAAAAATAAGAATGAAAATATTTACAGAAACTACACAAGTTTTAAGTATTAGGTTAACTCACCCCATCCCATACAGAGGGAGCTTTTAACCCTCTGTGCTTTGTAAATAAAGACCCCTGTACCAAAAAAAGTATTAAAGGGTCTGAAAATAACTACGTAAAGTGAAAACATGTAGTTTTGTCTCAGATTTCATTAATAATAGATTGGTAATAAAAATATTTTAGAATATTTTACTTAGTATTACTAATTTTGCTATATCGTAGGTACTGTTAAGTAATAAAAATGACACTAATTCCTGAATCAAGAAATTCAGTATCTGTTACTTAGAAAATAGATAATGGCCAGGCCCTCTGGCACAGCCTGTAGTCCTAGGACTCAAGGAGGCTGAATCATGAGGTTCACAACTTGCCCAGCCTGGGCCACATGGTGATTTAGCAAGTCTCTGTCCCAGATTCAAAAAAAAAAAAATCAGCTGGGGATATCACTCAGTGAAGGTCCTGGCCTCACTTCCCGGTACCACAAAGGAAGAAAAAAAGTGTATATTAGTTAATTTCATTTTAAACACATTAATTTATCATACTATATAGTAAATGTTTCCTCTTAATATTTTTTATTATTGTAGTACGCTGGGCCACAAGGAGTTCAGGTTTATCTATCCCGTTTTACCGTTCTGTATGGTCTTCTGTGGTAAGTCTTTTTGTTCAATACAGAAAAACTTACACTGAAAGAGTTAAGACATTACTCATTAAACTACTATTTATTTTCAGCTAGACTAAATGGGAGTTGCTTCTTAATTACAAATTACGTTAATGCAATATCCCTCTTCTTTTTCTTTCTTTTATTTTGAGATAGTTTCACTGTGTAGTCCAAGTTGATCCTAAACTTACTATGTAGTCCAGTTTGGCCTTGAACTCACAGCAGTCCTCCTTCCTCAGCCATCCAGTATCTGAATGTTTTCCCATACATCTATTTTCCTTTATCCTTTTCTTTGCTCTTTAAACAGGGTCTCATTCAGTAGCCCAGGCCTAGTCCTGAACTCACTATATTGCCCTGGCTAGCTTTAGACTCACAGCCATCCTCCTGGCTCAGGCTCCTGGGTACTGGGATTACAGGCGCCACCATTCCAGGCTTTATGTGGTGCTAGGCACTGTCAGAGCCTTCTACTTTAAATAGTTCAGGTCTGGACTCTTTTTTAATGAAGTGGCCCCTGCTTATGTCACTTCCTGTCATGGCTACCAAGTGCTGCTTCTCCCAGGGTGAATGAGGCAGGAGGGGCCTTTTCTAAGGGAAGCTCTGAGTGCGTTCGCAGCTTGCGCTTCCTGCTGACTCATTTCTGGAGGCTGGGCGACCAACTGCTATTAATTCCCACTTCTCTTGGCCCCGTGCTTACCTAGGCCTGAGGTTCTGAGTACCGGTGGGCCGGCTTTCCTCCATCCAAGGAGGCCCGAGGAGGCCTGCAGCTCACTGCTGCGTGCAGTCAGCCTTGGGCAGCTCCCTGGGCTGCCTGTTTCCAGTTACGATTCTTCAGGGTTTCTGGTCTTCCTGTGGCCTGCTTTTAACTGTTAGGATGCTCTTCCCTCTCCTAGCTACACTGAACACTTGATTAGAATTTCAACTTTTTAATTTGGTCTATGAGGACACATTGTGCAGCTCTGTTGCCTGGCCACCATTTTGCCCAGAAGTTTGGTTTTCTCCAACTAGAGAAATATTAAACTTTGTGTATGATTCATTTTGCTAAGCATAATGGTCTCAAAGTGCATCCATTTTCCTACAGATGACTCAGATTTGTCCTTCTTTATGGCACAGTAGAATTCCATTTGTGTGTGTGTGTGTGTGTGTGTGTGTGTGTGTGTGTGTGTGTGCACCACATCTGTGATGTAAACCAGGGCACAAGCCTGTAATCCTAGCTCTGAGGAGGTTGAGGCAGGATTGTCATGAGTTTGAGGCCAGCCTGGGCTATGCAGTGAGATCAGTATCAGCTTGGACTACAGAGTGATATTATCTCAAAAGTGAGTCTTGCTGCTATAAAACAGGACACATATCACCCTGTTAAGTTGAGAAGATCCTCAGAAGTATAACTGAGTCAACTGGAATACCTACTTTCAGTTTTCTGAGGAATCTCCAGACTGCCTCGCATAGTGGCTGCAGTTATACTAGTGTACAGTCCCACCAGCAATGTAGGGAAGGAACCCGGTGCCTTTTTCCCCACAGCCTCGCCAGCCCTTGTTGTTTTTTGGGTTCTTAATACCAGCCATTCTTAAGCTGAGCGTGGTAGCACACGCCCATGATCCCAGCACTTGGGAGGTGGAGGCAGCAGGATTGCAATGAGTTCAAAGCCAGCCTGGACTACAGGTTGAGACCTTGTCTCCAAAAAAAAAAAAAAAAAAAAGTGTGTTAGATGGAACCTCAGTATCGTTTTGGTTTGCACTTCTTTGATGGCTAAAGGTGCTGAACGATTTTTCATGTATTTACTGGCCGTTCGGACTTCTGAGAACTGTGTGTTCATTTTGGATTTTGATTTTTTATTTTGAAGGGTCTGATTTTTTCCAGTTCTTTATGTATTCTTGTTAACAGTCCTCTGGCAGGCATCTTTTCCCATCCCACGGGTGCCTTCTTCGCTTTGTCGACGGTTTCCTTTACTGCGCAGCTTTTTAATTCTAAACCCACTGTCGATTCTTTGGGGCGTTGCCCGTGCTCTGCCCTCCGAGTATGCGCTCCTAGGAGGCTCCCGGGGCCCAGTGATGGACGCCGCAGCCTCACAAGCAGATGACAGCGGGCTCTGGGTGCTCTGATTGGTCTCAATTGTTCCCTAACGACCTGAAAATTATTAGTCACGTTACCCCTCACACTTCCGCTGTATTCTGTCCCTGTAAACTCTAACCTGATGTCTACGAACATGACGGCTCTCTCAGCCACCTCAAACCTTAGTGGCTAGTCGGGCACAGAGGCGCACAACCTGTGATCCCTGCACTCGAGATGCTGAGGCAGGAGGATCATGAGTTTGAGGCCAGACTAGGGTACAAAGCAATACCCAATCTCAAAACCTTAAAGAAGCCAAAATGCATCCCCTCTGCTCTTCCGTAATCTGATGTGCATAGTTCCCCACCTTCGCCACGGTGAACCAGGCCCGACTAAGGGGCTCATTTGTCCTTCTCGTATAGTGCATCCAAAACAGTGTTGGCAGCAAACCCTGCGTGGGAACTGGAGTACCTCCAAGGGGCTGCCAGCACCCGCGCTCAGCCTGCGTGTGCACTCCACATGTGTGGGTCCAGCAGCCCAGGAGCAGAGATGCACCTCATTGTTGTGGCTATTCTGTGAACACACCACAACTGCGAGTATTAGCTGCGGAACCCAGAGATGATCTGAAGCGCCCATGTGGGTGCCCACTGACTATGTGAACACCTTATGCAAGGGACCCGAGTACCTACGTAGTTTTGTAGGCCCAGAAACCAGGAACGAATGAAGTTCTGCTGAACAGTGTCTAACACTGTTAGCAAGGAGGTAATGAGGTAAAGCCAGTGGCCCCGTATTATGACAACTCATCACCAGGGTAAAGTCCCAGATCTTCATTAATTGGGAAAGGGCCTTCCAGCTGACAGAGCCTTCGTAAGTCCAGGAGGGCATCACTTAGGTGCCAGCTGACTACGGCTTTCTGAAGCACGTTGCCTGAAGGTAGGTTTCATCCAGACCTGCATATCCATGTTTGCAAGCACAGGTCAGTTTTCCTACTGGGTGGCAAATCTAACTAGCAGCCTGTTGATTTCCTCTTTTAAATAGATACTGAAAGTACTGTTCACCTGTAAGAGAACCATGGACCTATGCCCGGTCCATCCTGTGGCCGTATGTCCACCTCTCCAACTCCTTGAAAAATCCCAGTATCCAGAAAGTCCTTGGTCAGCCTTCAGGGGCAGATGGTTTGAGAACATCCTTACCACACCACAGTGCCTTTGACTAGGAAAGGGTGAGACCTAGACGGTGGCCCAGTGATAGTGAACTGTTGGAAGTACTCTAGTTTATGCTGTTTGCATGAAAAACTACAAATATATCTGCTGTTAACATAAGAAAACAAGAGACCATAGGTGTGACAGGTGGGTATGTATCTGCACACAGGCTACTCACTCGCCAGCCTGGCAGCATGGAGGACACTGGCCCTAAGTTTCCTGTTGGTATCGAACGCACTGCTTGCACTATATACAGGCCTAGTTCACCAGCGAGGCTCCCTGGATGTCATGAGCCACATTCAGAGCGTCTGCTACAGGAGCCCCCACCTACCTCCAGCATCCATACTGGTCCTGATGCCCTGCCACTCTACGCCTTACTACAGGTAATACAGTGCTACCAGGGAAGAGAAATTACTCCAGTCAATTCCCCAGATTTAAACCAGTTGATCATTGGTCAGACAGTAAGCGATGTTAAACACCCATGTGCACGTCTTTCCTGATAGATTTTAAAACCATTTGAACCATAAAAAGCATACAGTACTTTTAAATGAACTGTAGTGTTCTTTAAAAAAAAAAAATCTTAGGCCAGGTGTGGCACAGGTCTGTAATTCAGGTTACTTAGGAGGCAGAGGTAGGAGTCCAAGGCCAGTAGTGAAAACAAGGGCTGGAGGTGTCAGTAGTTTGGAGGTAGACAACGCCTGGCTTCAGTACCCAGTACTGCCAAGATGTAAAAGTTAAAAAAAATCTTGACACTATCTGCACTTAAATCTGATTTAAATAGATAATGTTTTTTAAATATTTGATAGCTGTCTTAGTTTCCAGTTATCTACTAACTGTAATGTAGTAAAGCAGCAGGCTTTCTTATGGGAAAGTCTTTACCCACCTGCTTATCTCAGTCTAATTCAAACAACCTGGAATTGATTGTCCATGAGAAAAATCCAGTTAGGCATGCACGCGTGTGTGTCTGTGCGTGGTACTGGAGACAGCCTCAGGGCTCGACATGGAGCTGCCCTCCCCATCACGTTCATTACTTTACTCTGAGACAGGGTCTGGCTGAGTTGCTTAATCTGGGCCTGAACTTGCAGCCCTCCTACCTTAGCTTCCGTATGTCCCAGCACGCCCAGCACAGCCAGCTGGTGCACCGTAAATACCTCTCCAGGGGGCGGAATGCTTGGAATGCCCAGCTGAGTAGTAGAAAACACAGGAAACATACAGCCTAATTAATGACACCACAGGCTGGACAGGAGACCAGAGGGGTCACTGTGGATCCAGGCTCAGTCCTGGTGCTCACGGCAGAGGCAGCATTGCACCAAAAAGGAACTGGAGCCCCAGGACGCTCCCTATGCACACCGGCATGGTTTCTCCAAGCTTGCAGTGAAGGGAGAGCACTTCCCACACTTGTCCATGCGCAGCCAGCCCTTCACATGCAGTGGAGGAGCCAGTGCAGCCAAGCTGCAGCTGCTGCCAGGGTCTGCCTCAGCTTCGGATCAGGACCATCTCCAAGCTCCTGAATCACCAAGTCAGTAGGTCTAGTCACTTCGTACGCATCTCCTAGACAGATCTCTAGAATTCAACTTCCATTCAATTTGACATCTAATTTTTCTGAGACAGGGTCTCGCTCTGTGGCCCAGGCTAGTCCTGAACTCACTATGGAGCCCAGGCTGGCCTTGGGCTCACAGCAATCCTCCTGCCTCAGCCTCCCGAGTGCTGGGATGACAGGTGCGCGCTACCACGCCCAGTTTCTATGGTGCTAGGGAATCGAACTCAGGGACTTAGCATTTGCTAGGCAAGCACTTTAACCACTGAGCCATCCCTCCAGCCCCCATTTCACATTTTAAATGAGGCTCACCCAGCCCTCTGCTGCCCCAACACAAACGCGTGCATTTTTCAACCGGGACAGTTTTTATTTTTGCTAACTTGAGTGCATTGACTCTATTAGGTATTTTATATGTGGCTGAACAGAGTTCTTCAATCCGTGTGACCCAGGCAACACAAAGGCTAGACACCCATGTTTTAAACTGTATACATGAGATGTAATTTCCTGTCGTTTTGTGTTGCCCAGTAAGTGGTGTCGAGAGAGATCCATCGTTTATACATGCTAGTATATTTTCACAGTGAAACCATGACCTAGTACTAGTCACACCTGGTGGCACAGGCCTTTAATCCCAGCACTCTGGAAGGCTGAGGCAGGAAGACTCCAACTTTAAACCTACCCTGATTAAACACAACTTAGAAGACCCTGTCTCATAATCAAGAATGAAAATGGGCTCGGTATGTAGCTCAGTGTAAAGGCCATGGGTTCCATCCCCAGTACAGAATAAACAAATGTACCCATTATTTATTTAGGTTTCTAATTAGCAACCATTTTGCTCTTAAATTACTAAAATCCTATACAGACTGACCAGTATCTATGCTGCCAAGCAAGCATGCAGAGAATCCCTGAAGCAGGCCCCTCCCGTGCTCTGGGGCAGCTTGCTGGCCCCTGAGGACATGGGTCCCCAGTGCCGGCCAGTCCCTCCCCCCAACCCTCCCAGTGGTGGGCTATGACCCTCAGGCTGGGCTCTGCCCGCTATGGGCTGCAGCGTGGCCCGAATGCAGGGCGCATCCTTGCCTCTCCCCTTCCATTGAGAACACGGGACACACCCTAACTGCTGTGGTGGCTCTTCTGTTCATAGCCATGTCCACTGTCCACTTCCAATGAGGTTTCTCCAGTGTCCCCCTGACTTGTCTGGGAAAAGTCAGTATCTCGACGAAGCAGACACATTTTACCTTAACCCCATAAGCTGGCTACATGAGGAGTTCCACGGCAACGTGTCCCTGCCCACGCACTTGGTCCTCTTCAGTGTTTTGGAGGAGGTAAGTAGGAAAATGCAGATGTCAGGATTTCTTTTCCACCTTTGGTTTAGCAAACACTCGGGCAGAGAGACAACATGGCCTGTCCTGAGGTCCTGAACACCCTCCACATCACGCAGCTGGTCTTCTCCCTCTCAGCACCAGTCCCAATTCTCTAACCATCGAGGTGTGAGTTACTCCAAACTCATTGTTTTATTAAGAAATCTTAGCCAGGCCCAGTGGAACATGACCAATCATAGCAGCACTTGGGAGGCTGAGGCAGAAAGATCCCCAGTCCAAGCACGGCCTGGGCAATCCAGAGACCAGTGAGACCTTAATGTTTAAACTGTAACAGAGAAATGGGCTGGCGGCATAGCTCAGGTGGATCCCTAGTCACGCGTACATAGACACACCTCAAATCTTACTAAGCCGGGCTTGGTAGCAGAGGCCTGTAATTCTAACGTTCTGGGAGATGGAAGCGGGAGGAGCTCAGCTTTGGCAACTTAGTGATTTACCAAGACCCTGGGTTCAATCCATGGTACTGGGGAAAGAAAAAAAAAAACATTTTATGGCTGGGATATAGCTCAGTGGTTGAGATAATTTGCCTGGCAGTCCCCATCACTATGCAAAAACCAAAAATAAAATCTTATAAAGAAAAGTTACAGGGCTGGAGGAATAGCTCAGTGGTTAAGGCACTTGCCTAGCAAGCATAAGGCCCTGGCTGAGTTTGACTCCTCAGCACCACATAAACTGGACATGGTGGTGCACACTGTAATTCCAGCACTTGGGAGGCTGAGGCAGGAGGACTGCCTGAGTTTAAGGCCGGCCTGGGCCACAGAGCAAGACTCTGTCTCAGAGAGAGAGACAGACAACAGGTAACGGGAGAAATGAGAACAGGTGATTCTAAAATTCCTTTCTTTTTCTTTCTTGAGGCAGGGTCTCACTCTGTAGCCCAGGCTGGTCCTGAACTCACTGTGGAGCCCAGGCTGGCCTTGGACTCACACCATCCTCCTGCCTCAGCCTCCTGAGTCTAAATTTTCTTTTAACAGTACTCAGGAAAATGTAGCACATATTTACTTACTTCTTTACTTCTAGGAAGTACGTGCTTTCCTAAGTTCAAGACATTATGAAAGAACTGCTGTTTTCTTCCACACTCACTGGCCAGAGGGTCGGACTGGAAGTCACGTGTGTGTCTATGAACGCAAGAACAATGGGATGTCCAGTACAAGATGAGACCGTGAGCTGTATTTACATCCCTCCGGACGCTGACATTCCTGGTGGACCCACTACAGTCAGCACTCAGTACAACTCATGGAGCCTGCCAAGAGATCCTGTGAACACATCACCACATAGCACTCACAAGGAACTGATGAGATATCCCAGAGTAAAAACAGTCAGACAATGCTGGACTTCAAGTAAAGACTTTCAGTTTCTGCACGGTGCTGGTTTATTGTTTCTTCCATAATAGATGTGCAAGAGATTTCACAAGAGAACAAGTCAGCAAGCTCTTAAGAGGGCAGCAAATTCTTCACAAGTCAGCGGGCTCTCGAACCCACAGAAAGACAAGAAGGAAGGGTAAGCTTATAAAACGTTAAGAGATGAAAATCTCACCACAACATACTTTTTCAGTCTGTACTGCAGACCTCACAAGCATCAGAGTTAATTGCGTTCTGTCCCGCACAAGCTGAGCTGTCGTAAGCTCACACTGAACATTAAGTCTCGTTTCATGCACAAATTCTGGGGCAAGCCTGGCTTCCTTAATGAAACTACTGGTTTTTCCAGTGCAAAAAGAAAAATCAACAAAGCTAAACTACACATTTACTAAATGCAGGAAAGCTTTTGATTGATGCTTCTGAGTAACAGTACGAAGCCATCAAAGTGATCTTTTACAAAGGAAAGGACATTGCCCTCCTGACAATTTCATCTCCATTTCATCACTAAGCAGTGTAGGAAGCATGTGCATGTCTCTTAGTTTTCTAATTGAACTTAACCATGACCTAGTATTTAGGATCGAAAGGCAACTGCCCCAGTTCTATCTCCAGACTGGCCATGTGTCTTCCAGGACCGCGCCCGCACTTAGGCCATTTACCTTCCCTTCTACCGGGCTGTGGTTCGAGGCGCTTCGGCTCCTGGCTTCGGTGCCTGGAGTTTTCACTATCTCCCACACGCTGCTTCTTATCAGGTCGACTGAAAGTAGCAAACACATTTTTCAACTATGTTAGAATCGATGATTAAATTTAAAAGCTATTTTAATGTTTTTCTCCATTAATCTACTACTTGAATACTGTGCAAAAGGATGTTAATATGAAGCAAAACCCCTAATTATCCACACAAAATGCAGGAATAAGATTTTCCCTTACTCTATAGAAAGAAAAAAATAGGCAGACGTGGTGGCAGACCCCTGTAATCAATCCCAGCACCTGAAAGGCTGAGGCAGGAAGGTTCCCTTTGAGTTTAAACCATCCTAGGGTCCATGGTGAATTCAAAGCCAGCTTAAACTACATAGCATCTCAAAAAAACAAACAAAAAAAAATGGCAAGCGGGAGAAATACCCAAAGTATTGGACAAGGAGTAGAAATGTGACAATAAAATGAGACGGCTTTCCATTATTTTTCCTTTTCCCAAAATCAGCCCCTCGTCTGCCACTGCAGCAGGTGGCACACACACATCCCTCACCAACAGCAACACCAGTGCCGCCTCCTTCCCTCACAGCACAGCTGTGTGTACGGTGCTTTCCTCAGCCTGAGGTCAGGCCTGGTCACTACGTCATGGGAAGGTCACACTGCCATCCATGGCCGTCAGCTCCCAGCTTTCATTTAAGCTTTTCTGCCAAGTTGACAGATCCATTTCCCGTGCCCTCCTGCAGTCTCGTGTGCATCTCTAAACCCCAGCCTGTCAAGGCCCTCCAGCCACACTATCCTCGCAGTGTGGCCCGCCAGCCCTCTCCTCGGTTCCTCTGGCTCCAACCTTGCGTCCTGAGTGGTGTTTCTATCCAACAGGGAACATCCTGGAAGTCACTGGTATTTGCTACATGCATGGCCTCCTCACTCCTGCTGTCCTGGTTCAGACGCAGCTGGCTCCTGCCCTGGAACTGGTCAGCCCTTCCAGCCGCTGCTGGAGGCCCAGGGCAGACGCCCTGGTGACCCCAGCCACCCCTCTGTCTTCACTGAGTCTTCAACCCCCATTTCTACTGCCGGCTTCCTGAAAGGAGCCATCCTGCCACTCCTGGCCCTGAGTGTCAAGTGCCAGGGCCCCAACCTAACCTATATGCGTCACTAATGCATAGTCCTCTCTTTAAAAGCTACTTCAGTTATCTCTAGACAGTCGGAGGCTGCCAGGCCTGGCCCCCACTCCTCCCTTGCCGGCACATCCCTCACGGAGACTCTCACTGGGTGCAGGTAGCCCTAACTCTACGCCTGTTACAGCACCGGGTATGTGTTAAGGACTAAAGACCCCTGAACTAGCCTCACTGCTTTATGGACACATTACATTTATTCATGAAGACAGATGCACCATGAATGTAGAACGTGATGCTGACGTCTGAGTACCAGGGCTTCACTTTACAGACAGGAAAGCCGGTAAGCGAGGGGACGGAGTCCCTGGAAGGGCAGGTCAGCAGGGGCTGGCTCCCTCTGCCTCTGATCCTGTCACTGCCCCCATCAGAATTCTGTCATCACCACTAATTTTAAGTCGGCGAGCAAAACGGAAAAGGGAAAAGAGCAGGCCAATGATATTTTATACGCGCTGTTTTGATTTCATAGTAAAGTAGGTGTGGTTCCCTCCTAGCTACCCGGAAGACTGAAGAGCAGTAACTGCACTTAGTTATCTTTTCATATTAAAACTATACCTTTAAATTTTATTCTAAATTTCCAGTGGTAATAAAACACGCCTTTGACCAACAGTACACTGCCCCAAAGCCGTCAAATGACAAAATGCCATCCAACACACACCCAGCAGAACTACTGTAGCACACCAACCTGGGTCCGTTCGGAGGCGGGAAGGTATGACCAAAGATGTGGTGGTATATGTACCCGTCCAGCCTCTCAAACGCGCCGTCCCTGTCCACGTGGTACTCCTGCATGCCTTTGAGGTAATCCTTAACGTCCTCCACAAAGCGTGTGAAGAGCTTCTCCGGGTGTGCAAAGACGCCATCTATGAAAAACTTGTCAATAAACTGGTCAAGTTCTCTCCAGTGATGGAAAGTATCCAGTTCTTCCAGTAAGTACCCTTCGATCAACTGCCTGAATTCATTTATCCTTATGGGATTCACGTCCCCGAAAGGGGAAGCGGCTTCTCGCTGGGCGCAGGAGAGCTCGCCGGCGCAAGGCTTTCTGGAGACGCGCTGCTCCGCCCGACAGCCATGGCCCACGCCGCAGGGCTGGGAGCCGGGGCTGGCCCGGGGGTCCTCGGAGGCTGCAGGCTTGTCCTTCCCCCTTTCTGCCTGTGCCCGCAACGGGGGGCCCCTGCAGTTCTGGTCCTGTGCAGGCGCCTTACACCGCGGCGGATGCGAATAGTCTCTGAAAACTGGTTTGGATTTTTCAGCTGCTGCTGCTTTTGCAGCCTCAAATCTTTTATTGCCCTTGTCATCAAAGATATTCTTGGTGGTATCTTTAAAATGCCGGAAAGTGGATTTAACGGAATCTGAGAACTTCTTGAGGTTCTCCTTCACCGCTTCTTTGGCCTGCTTAATTTTCTCCTTGTGATGCCTCACGAACTCCTTGGTGGAGTTCTTCATGGCGTCGAAGGTCTCCTTCACGGTCCCCAGGAAGGTCTCCTTCGGCCGGCTCTTCGCCCTGTGGCTGGCTCGGCTCCCTTTCCTCTTTCCATCCGTCTCCCGTTTCCCACTCTGGTCTTTCGCCTCCACGTACAGTCTCTCCCACAGATCAGAGCGCTGCTGTTCAAAGCTGAGCTTCCGCTCAAGCTCAGCAAGCCGTTCCCGCAGCAAGGCCGCCTCCTGGGGGTCCTGGGGAGGGTCCCCCTGGGCTGGGCTGGCTCTGCGCTGCCCCAGCTCCATGCGCAGCGCCTGGGCGGAGCCCCGCTCCCTCGCCAGCTCGCTCCGCAGGGCCTGAGCTTCAGCCAGCAGGGCCTCCCTCTGATGCCCGTAGCGCTGGGTTTTCTGCTTTTCATCCTCCAAGTCCTGCTTCAGTTTCTGGTTTTCTGTCACTAGTTCAGCCCTTGTCCCTCTGTCCTCCAATACTCCAATCTGCTCTCGGAGGCTCCTCAACTCCTCCCGGAGGGAGTGCACAGCCTGCGCCTCCTGCTGCAGCGAGACCCGCAGCAGCTCGTTTTCCGTAGCCAGGCTTGTCCTCTGGGCTTCCAGGGCCTTCTTTTCTGCTTCAGTGAGGATCCAGCACCTTGCAGGATTTCCTTTCGAAGACTAATTTTTTTAAAGAAAAGAGAGAAAAGTCAAGTGCTTTAAAAGACTAATTTAAATCTTGAAAATACTAACAGCCATAAACTTTACTGTCCTTCTATTACAGAAGCACTATCCCCTGGGAATTTCAATCTTGTACAAATTGGAAAATGTTAAGTTTCATAAACAAGGAAACACAGCAGAGAGCTCCATCAAATTAAGAACAGCAGCCTGGGAAGAATTTAAAAACAAAGAAATGCTAGCTAGAACCAGGTGTGTCCCTAAGAGGACTTTACAAACTGCAGAGACGACCGGGTGAGTCCTGATAAATGTGAGGCCCTAGGTTTGACCCCCACTGCCACAGAGAGAGCCAAGCGTGGGCCACACCTCCACAATCCCAGAGCTTAGAATGCCGAGGCAGGAGCACTGCAAGCACAAGGCTAGGGTTATACAGAGAACCTATCTCAAAAAGAAGAAAATAATAATAAGAGGGCTGAAAGAATACTACAGCATTTAAGAGTGCTTCAAAGAAATGCTGAGGCCCTGGGTTCAATTCCCCAGCACCACATAAACAGGGTATGGTGGCATATGCCTGTAGTCCCAGCGCTTGGGAGAATGAGGCAGGAGAACTGACTTGAGCCCAAGGCCAGCCTGGGCTCCATAGTGAGTTCAGGACCAGCCTGGACTGCAGAGCAAGACCCTGTCTCAAAAAACTAGAGGTCTGAGAAACTTCTGATCAGTAGTTCCCTCAGCAGTACGTTTCTACTGGTAGAGAGGTCCATCTGTCACGGTCAGAAAAAGGGAACAGGCCTTCTGTGCTGTCACTACAGCACATTCCTAGAAAGGCTCTGGGAAAGCTACAGACATCTGAGCTGACTTCAGGCACCAGAAGATTCTATTTGTAGTCAGTACACCGCTGGAAATCAGAAACACTTTAATAATCTTAGTCCTAGTTGAAACATTTAGTTCTATACAAATTAGCATCCCTACTTACATAAAAGTAGCCAATATTCTACAAACACATCAGAGGACAGACTGATCCTGATTTCACATAAGAATGTCCATCTAAAAATACTTCCAGGGGCCTGGAGGAATGGCACAGCGGTTAAAGCGCTTGCTTTGCAAACACGAGGCCCTGAGTTGCTTTCCCAGCACCACATAAAGCTGGGTGTGGTGGTGCACGCCTGTAATTCCAGCACTGAGGAGTCCAGGGCAGGCAGATTAACATGAGTTCAAAGGCTACTACAGAACAAGACCCTGGCTCAAAAAAAGAAAAAGTTCCTAATTCCAAGAAAATTTCTGAATTCACTACAGCCCAGATTACATGGCTATTATCCACACACAGTAACATGACTGGTGTCAGCTGGCCCAGCAGAGACGGTGCTCACCATGTCGACAGCTCAAGGATTCTCCTGACTTCCTTTTCAAACATGCCCACTCAGCAAAAATCTTATATATAATTATGCCAAGTGCTGCTTCAGTTTGGCTTAATTTACTGTAGTCATATTCCTATTTGAAACAGATCAGTAAATGGTCTGATTTAGAAATAAAAGGTAAAAAGCAGCCAACTGAAATGGCAGCTCCACTGCCTAGCACATTAACCTTCAGAGAAAACTCCACCCAGCTCTTTCACCTGCTCCTCCCGCATGGGTGCAGCCTGTCACCCCCCGTGGGCGGGGTCAGGAGCACAAGCGAGGAGGCTGGCCCTCTGCTGCAGCCAGCCTCCTCTCATCACAGGGCCACGGATGAGTGACCCAGGGCAGGTCCCTGCCACCCTTCCCAAGCGCCTGCACATCTGGGACACACAGAATGGCCTCAGAGGAGAGGTCTGAAAGACTGACGCAAGATTTGTGTCCAAAAAGCCAATTTCCTCCACTGGTACCAGAAATAATGAGATGATGAAAATGGTTTTGTGACAAACGGCGAAAACGGCCTTACGCCGAAGTCAGCAGTGCTCCTTCAAAGAGGGACAGCTGGGTCCAGTGCACAGGCCTGGACGTCAGCACTCTGGGAGGCTGACACAGGAAGATCAACAGTTTCAGCCCCGCCTGGGAAACTCTGAGACCCTACGTCAAAAATCAAAAACAGAAAGTGAAGGCCCTGGGTTCCATCCCCAAAACCAGTGGAAAAAAAGAAAATATACAGAATTTGGATGTAAAGTAGAATTCTCCCTTCCCAGGAAATATAAACCTGAGCTGATTTTTCCACTGAATCTAAAAGACAACTGCTCCACCTTTCCTAGGGAAGAGCTTGAAAGGAAGCCAGCTCTGTGCTGGTCCTTGGGACCTAAAGTGGTGCTGGGCACAGGGAGGACTCTACAGGTGAGTCGTGTCCCAACAGAAATATGTGCGCACGTGTGAATATATACATTCACATCTCAAATGCCAATTTTATTTTACTTTTTTTTTTTTGAGACAAGATCTTACTCTCTGGTCCAAGCTGAGTTCATTGTGGAGCCCCAGCCTCTCAAACTCACCGCAATCCCCCCTCCTCAGCCTCTCGAGTGCTGCGATTAAAGGCATGCACCAACACGCCTAACTTATGTGATTCTAGGGAACTGAGCCCAGGGCCCTGAGCTTGCTAGATAAGTACTTTAACCTCTGAGCTATGCCCCCAGTCCCTCAAATGCCATTTCAAATGGTGTTAATTATAATATAACAATTGTAAAAGAAAGTAAAAGAGAACCAGGATGGGCAGAGAACACCGATGGTTAGATCCTTGGTATCAGATTAATTCAGCTACTGTGGGTTGGTGGGCACGCACTTGTAGTCCCAGCACACTGGTAGGCTACGACGAGGATCACAAATCTGAGCCCAGCCTGGGTAACAAAGCAACGTAACAAACAAGACCCTGTCTCAAAATAAAAAATGGGCTGGGGGTGTGGATCAGTGCAAAGGCCCTGGGTTCCATCCCCAGTACTGAAAAGAAAAACATCAAAACAACAGTAACAAAAAAACCTCTGCTACTCTGGGAAGCTGCTTAGCCTTTCTGAACCTCCTTCCCACCTGTGTATGAACTGAACGGCCTGCATGCTTCATACGCTCATGAGAAGAGCTGCAGGATGCGCCCAGTGCACTCCACAGCACCGACCGGACACAGCAGCACTAACAGCTGTCGGTATTACTGAGCTACCTGCGTCCCCGTAACTCCATCGAGAACACGGCTACCTGCAACAATAAGTTCCTTGTTCCAGCGGCCAGGGCACCCACCTGTGAGCCACAGAAAGACCCCTGCTCCAGCAGGCCCTCAGGGAGACGGTCCTCCAGGCCACCCAGCCCAGCCTCAGGCATCTTCCGGTCTAGCTGCTGACGCTTCTGAATCTGAATTGTGCCTAAAATGAAAGCTTTTTATTAGACAACATAATTCCCAAAATTTTAATATATGACACATTTAATATCTATAGAATCTAACTACTTAATGTGGATTTTTAAAAATGTAAGCATTTCCATATATAAAAATTTGATTATGAAAACAAAGAAGAAGTGAAAGCTCACGGTACGGCTCACCTGGTGATGGTGGATGCCAGTTACAACCCAGACCAGGCCATGTCGGCCAAGTTACGGTTCATCCATGTGGCACACACCCAAGCTTCCTCACTTCACCACCCCAGGGCAGGCCAGCTCTGTGTCACAACCAAGAGACCAGGAAACACTGATCTCTTACTGAGCACGTCAGCCTGGCTGTGAGGGGATCTCCGGCATCTTCACAGACCTTCAGACTCCCATTAACCATCTGTGATGGCTGTGTCCCCAAAGGTTAAAAGTCAATACAGAAAAATGGAAACATACTCTCTGTCTCTTAATACTTTCCCTAAAGGTTATCATGGCAACCCAAAAAGGTACCGTTCAAAACATAACTAACTGATTACTCACAACTCTCAAAGCCAAATCTTTTAGGGATTCCATATTGAAGAACCACTGTCCCTTACCCAGCAATGATAAAGGAAAACTCCTTCACTTGTACCTGAAAATAAAAATGTTATTTTGCCAAGACATGCTGGTAAATGTGCCGCCACATGCTTCATGCAGGAAAAAATAAAGCACTAAATTAATCTGAGGGCACAATAACCCGATCATACAGCCAGTGACTGGCCCTACCATTCCACACAGAACTTATATATATTTAAAAAAGCATGTTGTTTCTAAGCTTCCTATGTTTTCTCCTTTACTACTGCAAGAATTACTGAACACATCTTGAAAAACATAAAACCCTTTTGCCTACTTATAGAAAAACTGTTAGGATACTGTATAAAGGCCAATTAAAGAACATGAAATTCTGCACTAAAACTCACTTCCTTTCAACATTTCACTTATAAGAGCATGGAAAACTAGTTTCAAAGTACTCAAAAACTTTTAAATTTAAAAATGTAGATGTAAAATTATCTAAAATTCCCAGACTAACAGGCACCTCTAACTCTGCTTCAAACCGCCAACAAGATAAGTTCTTTTGCTCATTGGAAAAGGCATAGCTGCACTGAGGTCTGAGTGCAAGACACAGTTCTTTGGCACTGCATGACGGTCTCAACTCTTGGCCAGGTCCTGAACTCACAATGTAGCCAGGCTGGCCTCAAACTCACAGCGGCCCTCCTGCTTGCGTCCCAGTGCTGGGATTACAGGGTGAGCCACCACGCCCAGCTTATGTGGTGCCGAGGGTTGAATCCCGCTAGGCAAGCACTCAACCGCTGAGCTACAACCCCAGTCTTCACACCCACTTCCCACTTCCTCAGCCCCAGCACCCCACCACTGCACGTCAGCTGCCCACTGACGAAGGGCAGTCCTGGGCCTCGCTGTGTCCACAAACCACCTCACCCATTAGCCCCCGCAGCTTTCCGCCATCACCTCTGCACACACGCTTCTTGCACACTCAGCATGGCCTCTCCCCACAGCGTCTAATCCACACACCCACTGCCGCTGGGCAGACTTGGGCTTCTTTACGCCACTCCAGAATAAGCCGTAACGAAAGCTCCAGACCATGCTGCCTTTACTGTGTGGCAGACTCCTCCCTGAAATATACATAACTCCCGGGTCCAAAAGTAAAGCAACTAGCAGCACGCTCCCCACAACTGAACAACTACCCGCCAGGCGCAGTGGTGCAGGTCTGTAATCCTAGCACCCTGAGGCTGAGGCAGCAAGATCACAAATTCAAGCTCAGCTTGAGTAGTTTAGTAGCGGAGTGAGACCTGTCTCAAAATCAAAATGGTTGAGGGTGTAGCTCAGTGTGAATGTCTGGGGTTCAAAACCCAGTACACCAAAAATACTAACAGCAAAGCATCAACTTCCAGGTGTCCAGGATCCCTTATGTGACCCATCCTCCCTCTACCCCTCCCACAGCTGGAGCTATCCGCCCCCCCCCACCCACATCTGGATTCCAGTACTCACGCCTCTTCTAGCTGTGCTGTCCCACCATCTTCCAAGCGCTTTCTTCCCTAATGTATCTCCTGCCTACTCACTCACTTATCAACTCTCACACCCAGATTTGGGGATGTTTTACTACCGTAGTTAACACTCCATGTATTCCATTATTTTTGGTGGTGTTTTTATTTTTGCAGGACGGGGCAGAACCCACGCTAGGCTAGGCAGTGCCAGAACTTACAGAAGAGTGGCCCTTAAGTACGACATGGGAATGTCCCTTGGGTTCTTGTGAGCCTACTGCATACACTGTATGAAAGTATGGGGAAATGCTTTATTAAATTATAAAGATTAAAGGAATATTTATGGGACTGGAAGAACATAGCACAGCAGTGGAAGCACTTGCCTGGCAAGGCCCGCCATGAGTTCAAGTCCCCAGCACCACAGAAGCTGGGAGGGGCAGTACCTGCCTGTATCCCCAGCACTAGGCAGGAGGATTGCTGTTTCCTATGTAACAAGCCCCCCTCTAACATCACCCCCAAGACCAGCATGGACTACACCGTGAGTTCAGGACCAGCCTGGACTACAGAGCTACAGCTTGTCTCAAAAAAAAAAAAAAAAAAAGAAAAAGAAAAATAAAGTAATTTCTCCTTTCTGAAAGGACTCTGTCTAAACTCAGTTCAATTTTAAGGCTAGGAGCATAACCCCAGTGGTTGGAGTTCTCGGCTGGCATGCGCAAGGCCCTGCTTCAATTCCCTAGCACCACATAAAAATGAGCATGGTGGCGCACACCTGTAGTCCAAGAACTCAAGAAGCCGAGGCAGGAAGACTGCTGTGAGCTCAAGGCCAGCTCAGGTTCCAAAGTGAGTCAGGACCAGTCTGGGCTACAAAGTGAGACCCTATTTCAAAAAACAAATTTTTTAACCCCCAATCCTGCCAAAATAACCTTTTACAAAATATTCAAAGATCGTGCACCCCGTCAGATTTTAATGCGATCCACATTAATATGAAATGTCATTATCCAATTTTCACTTTTAGTAAAAAAAAAAAAGAAAAAGAAAAAAAAGATTAAGACACTCTCCTCCTTGTTACCTTCATTTTTACCTGTAAGGGAAAAAATTCATACTCAAAACCACTGATACATTTGCTTAGCTAGTCAATAAAGTTAAACATATATTCTCCATCTCATTTCATAACAAACTTCAAGAAAGAATACAAGTTACATCTCTGCTTCGAACAGGTACCCATTAGGGGTCTAAACACACATTGGTATAAATACGAAGTTATATCTATGAAACAAGGTATTTTAATGACTTTAAAAATGTATTGTCTTTACTAATTTCATTATATCTTTCCACAAGCCAACATAAGATACCAGCAATTCTTCAATGCTTGTATAAAAACTGCAAACTGCTTCTTCTTCTTCTTTTTTTTTTTTTTTTTGGTTTTTTTGAGATAGGGTCTCACTCTGTAGTCCAGGCTGGTCCTGAACTCCCTACATAGCCCAGCCTGGACTCAAAATCATGGTGAGCCTCCTGCTTCAGCCTCCTGAATGCTGGGATTACTGGCATGGGCCACCACGCCTGGCTTATGTGGTGCTGGAGAATCCAACCCAGCCTGGTACTCTAGCCACAGAGCTATGTCTCCAGGCCCAACAACACTGTCAGAAGGAACAAAACAGAAAGTACGAATTAATTACAAGCCAGGCACTATGACTCATGCCTGCAATCCCAGTACTCTGGAAGGCTCAGATAAAAGAAATGCAAACTGGAACGCTGCCTTGGGAAATGAGAGACTCTATCTCAAAATAATATCCAAAAAGGGCAGGGGATGTAACAAGGGGGATGGTCTGTGTCTAATGCCCACCCAGCACCTCAGAAGGAACTAGCAGCGGGCTGCGGGCAGGCTGTGTGTGGGCAGCTGCAGGTGGCAGGTGGGAAACGTTCTTTCAAGTGCCCTCCTCCACAAAGGCCAACAAAGCCAAGCATGTGAACACTGAGGCCTCAGACACCCTTTCTATAGAAATATATTATCTTTAAGGATTCGATTTAAAACTCCCTAGTGAAAAATATACCACATAGAACACTTTCCACTTCTCACTCGAGAGACACTAAACGCTTCAGACAAAGATCAGCATATATACGAGCTAAATTAATGACAAGGTGTAAGATGAAAAACTCCTGAGAGTCCAGGAAGCAATGAACACCCCAATACGACCCGGCATTGCACCTCCAAGCGGCAACACTGAGCCTGGGTCCTGAGAGACTTCCCAGCACTAACCGTAGAAATGCCCGAAGCCCATGCTGACGGCGATCACGAGCGCG
This sequence comes from Ctenodactylus gundi, assembly GCA_004027205.1. Classification (NCBI taxonomy): domain Eukaryota; kingdom Metazoa; phylum Chordata; class Mammalia; order Rodentia; family Ctenodactylidae; genus Ctenodactylus; species Ctenodactylus gundi. The sequence goes on along the minus strand of PVKB01004274.1, from coordinate 83,605 downwards.
AGCAGGACACACGTGTTGAGGCCGCTGCTTAGCTGGCGTCCCCTGGGACGTGGGGCTGGCTCTGGCTCTGGGTCCAGGTCCATCTCCGGCTCCGGCTCTGGTTCCAGGTCCTGGCCCACAGGCAGCCGCTCCTCGGGCTCTGAAGAGGACGCCACCTTCCTCCTGGCTCGGCGCCGGCGCAAGGCAGGACTGGGCTGGTGGCTGCCTTCATCACTGCTCGTCTCATCACCGCTGGGCTGAGATGAGAACACTACTTAAGAAGAAAAACACTGGTGTTTAGGTATTCCCACCTTAGAAAAAGCCTTTCTAGTACCTGGGGGTTAGCAGACCGAACATTGTCCCTCCACAACCTCCATGTGAGAAGCCAAAAACAAACCACTCACACGACACAGCAGCCTCCCTTGCATAAGAGCAAGCGTCGAGACCCAAACTACGCTGCCCAGGAATTTGTTAAAAATGTTACTGAGAGACTGGAATCTCCTGTCTCAATAATCCTTCTGCAGTGTAAACTCTTGCAACAATTATTTGTTCTTGTAGCATACTAAATCTCATTGCTACTGGAAGCATAAATAAGAAAATCTTCTACCTCCTCATTTAATTTCAAACAGAGGCAACTTAAGCCTATTTAGGGAACACAGGAAAATGCAGCGCCCCGGTCCTGTGCCTTACAGAGTAGACCGGCTCCCAAATGCCCTTCAGCCTGTAAGGGCCCCACTTTCACCTCCCTCCTATCAGCCCTCAACTGTGTCTCCTGGCTCAAGTCTCAGCGTCAGGGAGCCTTTCCCTCCAGCTGCCCCTGTCCCCAGGTTACTCATCTGACCCGAATGACTAGGCCTGCACCAAGAGTGACAAACAGCTGGCCTGACATCAAGGACTCCAGTGATGCTCTTTTTTGAAAGAAATAGTACGTAAAGAACAGCAAACTGCGAAATGAAAAATTGCCCCAAAAAATCTTGAGCCCAGGAGAAAATAGCTTCAGGTTTCTTCAAGTCCTTATTGTCCTCACGCCTCTCCAACTGTCAGCATGCCATGTGCAGGCACAGGGGAGGGACTTCCCTACCGACTCAATGGCCAGGAGGAGGGAAGCACCAAGAAGAGAAGCGGGAGCTGAATGCCCAGGAAGGCAGGCATCAGGCTTGGGGTATCCTGGGTAGGCAGCTCGCAGGATGCAGCTCATTCTCACTCAGACAACCACCAAGAGACAGGAGCCACCACCGACCTAGCGCTGAGCGACACCGAGGCTGCTGAGACCACGGTGCAGCCTTCACGCTCACGGTGCTACCTGCAGTCTCCCCAGCACCGGCTGCTCCCAGGCAACACTGGAGCGTGCGTGAGCTCATGCTTCATGGACAGGAGAAAGGAAGACGTGGCAAAGCCCTGCACAGTATGAAGGCACCTGGGATCACAGCTGCAGTAGTTCAGACTCCCTGCCTAGGACTACACTCAGCGAACACACAAAGCAACCCACGTGGAAATGCCTTAAGCAGTCGGTGCCACAGGAAGAGACAAAGCCTTCATTATTCATTCCAGCGAACCGACCTCCCACGTCCAACTCTTCCCGTCTCTCTTCACGGCTTCCGTCTTTAACCCATACAAACACAAGTAACTGCTGAAATATTTTACTGATTTAGACCCCACCGGCTAAATCCAAAGTGCAAGCAATGCAATGGCATGCGATCAGCTAGGCCAGCAGCCACACCACCGGCTCTGAGCACGGCACAACAGGCATCTTTTCTGGAACACTCGGCCACAGCACGGGCACACTCAGCCTGGAGGCCGCCCGTTAAGGCCACCCCACCATGGCAGGCGAGCTGGTTTGGGGCGTGGCGCGTCCGCTGACTGTCCCATCCCCTTATGCACTCTGGGATCTTCAGCAGCTTCTCCCACCAACTTTCTTTTGTGAACAGAAAAAAACAAAAAAGACAGATAAAGCTTTATAATAAGGTAACTGAAAATACTTACAGTATTTAACATTATTATCTGTGCTCAATTAAAATCTAATGACCATGTCTATGCAACTCCCCACCCCCAGTACGAAGGCTGCCTTCCACTTGAAGAGGGAGCACAGGAGGGGTAGGCCGCACCCTCCGTGAGCAGACAGCACACGGTGGCCAGACTCCGGCACACAGGGAAAACAGCAAGCTGAGATCCTGCTAAGGGTGAAGGGAATGCAACACAAAGAAAAAACAAAAAGAGGCTGGAAGAATAGCTCAGCAGTTAAAGCACTTGCCTAGCAAGCACTAAGTACCCGAGTTCAGTTCCCCAGCCCTACGTAAGCTGAGCACGATGGCGCAAGCCTATTAATACCAGCATTTGGAGGCTGAGGCAGGAGGACTGCTGTGAATTCAAAGCCAGCCTGGGCTACAGAGTGAGACCCTGTCTCAAAAAAGAAAACAAACAAACAAAACAAACAAAGAAAAAGGAGAGCTCAGCAGTTAAGACACTTGCCTAGCAAGCACAAGACCAGACCCTGAGTTTGATCCCCCAGCACCACACAAAGCCAGGTGTGGTGGCACATGCCTGTAATTCCAGCACTTGGGAGACCTAGGCGGGAGGATTGCTGTGAGCCCAAGGCCAGCCTAAGCCAAAGAGTTGAGTTCAGGACCAGCCAGGGCTACAGAGAGAGACCCTGTCACAAAAAAAAAAAAAAAGAAAAGAAAAGGAAAAAAGAAAAAATGAGGTGTAAGGAACCAGGTATGTAGTAGCCTATAATTCTAGCACTCTAGGAAGCTGAGGTAGGGAGATCCCCCAAGTTCAATTTGGACAACTTAACGAGCCCTTCCCTCAAAAACATTAAAGAAAGGGTAAATGGATGCTGGTCAGTGTAAATCCTCTAGGTTCAATTACCGGTCCCGGAAAAACAAACCAAACTAAAACAAAATCCTTTCGTTAGCAAGTGATGGGCCAAGGGCACCTGAGCTATCTCGGGTTTCTCTAAGTGAGCTCTGTGAAGCTCACACAACAGAGGAATCATCTAGTGATGCATTTCCCAGAACACCCTCTAAGGTTCATGTTTATTTTTAACGTTTTATTTATTACAACAATTTCTTTCAAAAAGATAAAAAAAAAAAACGCAGCAAATAAAACCTAAAGAAAAATAAAGAAAATAGAACCGTGGAGGGAAATCAGCTTAGCAGGCTAAAACAGAAGTTTAACCTCCAAATGATTCTGTCTGAACAAGCATTAACTCTACCACGAAAGGACTCAACAGGCGTAATCACACAGCACAATCTAAATCAGAAACAAAACATCCCGAGCCTTTGGGGAAAACTGACTTACTGAAAGGTCCTCAACCCGTTCATAGATACAGACAGGCAATCAAGAGATAGCTGTTAACTAACAATTGAACTGACTTTCACTATTTCTATGACACAAAATTTGAACAGCTGTCAGCAAAAATATCAATATGGTTTTAGGTATAACTTCAATTTTCCACTCTAAAGACCCAAAAAAGGCCAATTTCAGAGCATTTGACAGTTTAATAAGTCTCCAAGAAATTAAGAGTATGGATGGAGAAGGAGTAGCTCAGAGGCTGGCCTAGCACATGGGTGCCTCGAGTCTGACCCCAGGCAAAATGAAAACAAAGCAAAATATGTTGTTCTTCTGTTACATTAGAACAGTGCTGTACTCTGAGCCGCAGGGTCCAGGAACAAGCTAAACAGGAAATTTTAATTTTACAAACAACGCTCTACCTCGGCTACAGAGCAAGACCCTGCCTCTAAAAAAAAAAATTGCTCTAGCATTTCATGAAAAGTATGTCTGTTCATTCATTCATTCATTTTTGAGAGAGTCCTGCACTATAGTCTAGGCTGATCCTGAACCCCTAAGTCCCCTATGTAGCCCATGCTAGCCTCTAATTCACAGCAATCCTTCTGCCTCAGCCTCCCAAGGGCTGGGATTACAGGTATGTGCCATCACATCCAGTTTAAGCGGTGCTGGGTAACCAGGGCCTTGGGTTAGTAGGCAAGCACTGTCCTATTCCTCCAACCCCCCACCCCAAGTTTATTTAAAAGTTGCAATTTAGGAACATGTCCCAGACATCCTCAAGTGTCTAATAAGGGTGCCCCGTCTATAGCTCTTACCAGCTTCCGGTGGGCAGAATGCGTACTGGCTGCTTGAGGAGGAGCCCATGTTAAAGTCTTCAGAACTGTGAGTTTCCGCAACTAGATCACCTTCCTGGTTTCCAGTTTCTTCTTCTAACTTAGGCGGCTCAAGGGTGACAATATCAGAATCATCACTGGCAGTTCCAAAGTAGACATTGTCTTCATGTGACTTTTCTTCCTCTGTCTTTAAAAAAAAAAAAAAAAAAACAAAGTTGAGACACTAAACTCAAAATGGACAATGCTGCCTAGAATTATATATTCTGAAGTTAGAAGAAAGAAAAATAAATGCAGTGTCTTCTGTACTTCAGAGCTCGGGAACCAGCCAAAGCCTTGCACACACTAGGCTAGTGCTCCACCACGGACCCACTCCTCCAGCCCCTAAGACTTGATTTCTTGAAACAGCAGAGTCATTCTGTATTAAAACTGTACAAATGAAATGAACAAGTTTCAGTACTGTAGCCTCTAAAAACATCACCAACTCCCTGGCAGCTCTCAGAAAGCACAGGCCCCTCTGCCGCGTTCAGCAGCTGACAGGCCCCTCTGCTCCCCAGGTACTAGAGAAGAAAGAGAGCAGTGTCTCGCACGAGTTCCATGGTGGCATCTGAGCAGGATTCTACATTCAAAGTGCAGTTCAACGACTCATCACAAATTCCCTGGTGAAGCACGTAATAAACTACCGCTGCGCCACAGGTCTGATGCTGACGCAATCTCCCACATGAGAGCAGAGCAGTCCCCTCACCTCAAGACACACAGAAGCCCCAAGCATATGCCTGGCAACACACAGTACCACACCCTGGTTCCATGTATCTCTAGACTATGCACACAGCTACCACAATGTTTAACTTCTTCATACAGCATGGTACAGTAAGACAGCCAATGATTAAAGCAATCATAGTAAGATACTATATAGGGTGTCCAAGAAGTCTAATTTTTCCTATGTATGATGATGACTTGGCATACCCTGTAGAGTGAATTCGGTTAGTACTTACATAATTTTTTTTCTTAGCATTAGTTTCACCTAAATGTGACAAATTAATCAATCATAAGCAAAATTTTGCATTTTTATACTATTAATTTCTTTTGCATGTATTGATCTTTGGGACAGTCACTAAAAATGCTGTAGGGACATGTTGTCCTTCTTGAACAGATTACAAGTATTTCTGGACACAGCTGGTGGGAAAGTGGAGTGACCACAGGAAAGGGCGACCCTCAGTTGCCCTCGAGGACACTAACAGCTGACGGGAACCAGGAGAACGCCTTCTTCACCAAGGAGGCCTTTACAGGCCAGGCTGTCCACAGCATTCAGCCTGTGTTAGTACCTCCTTCCTCCCCCACTGAAGACAATGTGCTCAGAATGGCCTCGCTTGTGCTGAGTATGCTGGCACTGTCACCGTGCACTCCTCAGCCTCTGGAATGGTGACAAAGGAAGTCTGAATATTTGGGATTGAACCCAGCAAGCACTGAGATACCTTCTCAGTCTTCTCATTTTATTCTGACAGGGGACTGTAGCAAGTTAGCCATGATGGCCTTGCACTTGTGATCCTTATGCTACAGGCTCCAGAGTAGCTACAATTACAAGTAAATGCAACCACACCGGCTAAATTCATTACAACTCCAAAGGACAATATTAATGCAGTTATCCAGACTAAAAACTAGTCTTCATTTTAGACAGGTATAGTAACAGCATAAATTCACTATGACTCAAGAATGAAACCTACTTTCCACAGAAAATTGTATTACAGATTAAAAGAATAAACCTTCAGCAGAACGCCACTGCACTCCTTTTCTCATTATGCAGGAGGCTGTAGCCCAGAGGTGGACACATGCTTATATACGTATGACGTTAACTTCTTCTTAGAACTGACCAATCCGTGGAACACAAAAACTTTCAAATATAAGGTTACTTATAATCCAAACAGAAACAGAATGCACAACTAGAAATAGAGGCTTCAATTAGGATTCTCTAAAAATACCGTTTCTCATACACCCACAGAGTAAATGACATGGTTACCTCGGCTGCTGACCTGGCATCTTCCAAAGCCCGACAAGCAGTTTCTTCCACTAACAATGGGCCATTCTGGCTGCTTTCTGATGTGAAGCAAAGATCAATAAGATTATTCCTTCATTTAAGATTCCATTAACTTTTTAAACTGTTTGTAGCCTGCATTACCAACAGTGGATAAACATAGTCTTCATATATATATTGAAGTGGATTTAATGAAATGGCCAAATAGAATTATAACATGTTTGTGATCAGAAATCTTTTCATTTGAGCTGTGTGGAAGGACAATTTCAAGTACTGAGCTGACGCCATGTAGAACCTATTAAGAACTAAGCTAACCTGGCTAAATAAAATCTCTGCCTTGTAATAACAGACCAAGTAACTTACTCCACGGCATTTCCAAGAACCTGTTGGTAAGGGGAAACTATTCTCAAGTACCAGACAATACATTTCCTGGCTCCTTAAAAGTTCGTTCAAAATTCTTACAGGTACCACCTTCCCAAGGTCTACCAATGCTAGGTACATAGAAAACCAAAACTGGGCTGGAGGAATAGCTCAGCGGCTAAAAGTGCTTACCAGCAAGCACTAAGTACCTGAGTTCAATTCACCAGCACCACATAAGCCAGGGGTGGTGGCACACACCTATAATCCCAGCATTCAGGAGGCTGAGGCAGGAGGATTGCTGTGAATCCAAGGCCAGCTTGGGCTCCACAGTGAGTTCAGGACCAGCCTGGGCTACAGAGAATCTGTCTCAAAATAAATAAAAAAATAAAAATAAAAACTATGACTTCTGCTTCACAATGAAAAATAAAATAAAGGACTCAAAAGAACAAAAAAAAAAAAAACCAAAAATAGTATTACTACAGAAGATAAATTTTGTGAGAATCACTTCAAAGAAAAAATACAAACAAATCAATTAATAATATAAATTTAATGAAAAAGCATAATATAGAAATAATGGTTAAAAATAATAAACACAAAATGTGCCAGAAATACACCATATATAAAAAGCCATTATTTCCAAATAAAAGAATTATAGGAGGCTGGGCACACAGGGCACAGGAAGAGGATTGGCGTAGTGCAGTTAGGCCCCGGGTTTAATCCCCAGCACTGGAAAAAGCATACATACACCTGTGTGTACTTCATATATTGCTAATCACTGCTTCCGTGCTGTAACTAAATGTCTGTATGATTTGCTACTCCATGTCTCCAAAAGCAAAAATAAGCGTTACTTTTGTATTATACAGCCTCTAATAGCACAGTATCTAAATCTGAAGATAAACTGTGAAGATGTCCGAGGGGCTGAGTAAGGGAGGGGCCAGTGGTGGAGCGCTTGTCCAGTATGCACAAGGCCCTCGGCTCCTCCCCCAGTGGCAATCTTTTGTATTTCTGGCCCTGATATATCCTGAAAGAGAAATTCTGAAAGAAAATTTGCTGTTCATATTTTATCTTTTTTGAAGTAGGTTCTCACTATAGGCCGGTTCTTAACTCATTTTGTAGCCCAAGATGACCTCGAACAACTGGCAATTCTCCTACCTCAGCCATCACAGGTATGTGCCACTACACGTGGCTTACACACGTAGTGCTAGGGAACAGAGTCCATGGCCTTGTGCCTACTACGCAAATGCCGTGACCGATGAGAACATCCTCAGCCCCTCTATTTTCATTTTAGTGCAACACCTTTTAGCATTGAGAAGCATGTGGTTCTTTGGCAGTTGCCTTCTGTATAGAAAGAAGGGCCTCGCCTCCCACACAGCGTATGCACAGGGCCATGTGGTACAGTAGGGGTACAGCGCCATTTCGTCACCCTCTGACTCCAGTACTCCGCAGCTGGACGGAACCTGGAGCTCAGTAAATCTCAGCAATAATTTAGCCATAACCTTAATAATAACAAGTAAAAAACAAAGCATTGAACAAATGTGTGTTCAACCACACAGTACCGACACCTCAGCGGTACCAAACAGCCCTGGGCCCAGGCGGACAGCTGCTGCAAACACACGCCTTGGGGAGGAGGCCCTGACCCGCGCTGGTTCCAGAAAGTTACATCTCTTGTTTTCCGAGGAACCAGAATTTGACAACTCACCTCCCTGCTCTGTCTGCAGGACTTGCAACTCTTCTGGCTCCAAGGATGAGCACTCGGATGGACACTCCGGGGGGAGCTCACAGCTGTCACTGCTCGCGACGGAATTCGCCATCTCAACATCAGACCCCTCAGGAAAACCAAAGACCATCCAGTCACTTTCCTACACGCTACTCAGAAGCGAGTCTGAGCACGTGGAGCGATGTTTGTTTCCCCACGTCAGTCCCCAGAGGCGAAAGCACGGAGAGCAGAATGGAGTCTCGAACTCAAGCTAGCCCAGAGTGGGGCTCCATTCTGTGACGCCGAGCAATGAAGCTGGACGTCAGTGACTGAGTGTGTGACTCTGGCAGCTTCTATGCATTTACTTCTATTAATACTGTTGGAGGGAGAACTTCCACATGGCAGATGATGCAGCCTCTGGCACCAACAGAGAAGAATGGTGGCCTTGGAAGAGGAGCCGCAACTTCCACCATGCAGACGTGGCCAATGCGGCCCAGACAGCCAGCCACCTACCTCATGGTTGATGACGGTCCAACCGCAAGATGAGTCGCTGTCGCTGGAATTTTCAGACATGCTTCAGGTCTATAAATACAAGAACATACTGATTTGAGGGACACGCTGCTTAAGATCCGTGTGTTTGGTACGTGACCGGTATGCAGAGTGGCTTTCGGCCTTCCAGGGGAAACGGAAGGTTTAGCATACCCAGCACAACAGTAGAGGGATCCCAGCTTCCGAAGACAGGAGGTCTTGCTGAAATGAAGAGAGCTGAATGTTAGGCTGGCATGGTAGAACACACTTCACCCACAACTCTGGGAGGCTGCGGCAAGAGGATTGCAAGTCTAAGCCCAGCCTGGGCAACTTGGCAAAACCCTGCCTCAAAACATGAACGTGAGGGTTTCACTCCATGATGATAAGGTCCGGGATTAAATCACCGGTACGAAAAAGAAAAAGACAAAGAGACAAAAGGAGCGGTGGAGGAGGCTGAGTCTAAGAACACATGGGATTTGACCAGAGGAAGGAAGGGAAGGAGCAGGAGAGGCCAATCCCGCCTCCCCGGGGAACGGAAAACAAGGAACAGACGGGCAGGAAACAAAGGCCTGCAGTTTCCATCAGCCCCAGCTGAGACCAGAAATGGGACGTGAGGAACCTCTGCCCGGCGAAGAGAAGCCTGCATTGGCAAGGAAGGCAGGTCACAGCTCCAGAGCAGAGAAGAAACCCGATTAAACTGCATCAATACTGGAATAAGGCAGGGACAAAGGAAAAGGAAAAAAAGACGAGAGGTTGGTTCAAAATGCGTAGCCCACAAGGGCTAGACTCAAGTCCTAACATGCCAAGTCCCTGCAACGGGTTCTTTTCCTTGGCCACCTGAAACACCTTTACCCTTAAATGCGTCCTGCCCTGGGTTCTGCATCCCTTAACCACTTGCTTCCATGACCTCATCAGATTTCAGCAAAGCAGGAGCAATGAGTGCTCCGGTGAGAACAAGGCAAGAGCCCTGGGTCACCTGCGGGTTCTTCAAAGTCTTGCAAATTAATATTTCGACAACATGGAGATTGGTGAGTGAACGAAAATTAGAACATAAAATATCTCCACATAAACTATTCAGAACTTGAAATAAGACATAAAGATACATGTAATACTGGACGTTTTCTAACAAGTCCACATAAAGTCCTTTTATTTGTTTGCTAATTTCAACTGGTTACAGCCCAGGTAGTTTACCTCATAAATTTAAAAGTAAGCTTGGAGAAAACTACTGGAGTAAAGTTAAGTTTTTCCTTACCAGTAGGCACTACAGGATGAATTCTCCACAGAAGACTGGCCTGTTTTATATGCCTGCAAATTATTTCAGCATTCTTTATTAAACTGGTTCTTTATGAAGCTATGCACGGATAATGAAGACACAAAGGCTATGCAATTGTATAGCCAAGAATGAGAATTTTTTTTAAGACTGGATCTTGCTCTGTAGCCCAGACTGGTCCTACTATATAGCTCAGGCTAGCCCTGAACTCATGGCAATCCTCCTGCTTCAGCCTCATTACAGGAGTGCGCCAACACACCCAGCGCGGGACGAAGGATTTTCAAAGATAATTTCACAAACACGGTTGCAAACTAGATAGTGTATCTCATGTATTTTTAATTTTTCATTTTTTTAGACAGGGTCTCACTCTGTAGACCGGTCTAGACTGGTCCCTGAACTTAGGATGCAGTCCTGGCTGGCCTCAGCCTCCCCGTGCACCACCATGACCAGTTTATATGGCACTACTGGGGAATGAAACCCTGGGCCTTATATGCACTTGGCTAGGCAAGCACTTTAAAGCTGTGCAAACATTCCTCCAACCCCTAGATAGGGCCAGCTTACACTACAGAATATGACCTTGTCTCGAAAGAAAGAAAGAAAGAAAGAAAGAAAGAAAGAAAGAAAGAAAGAAAAGAAATGAAGGAAAAGAACGAACAAACAGATATATAGATCTAATGACACTGGAACAATTTCCCAAGTAAAAGAGGAAAAACCATTATACAGCAAGGAGAAAAAAATTTAATGACTATGAATGTTCCTATAAAAGGCAGTTAATTCACCCTGAGTAGAGTGATTTAAATTTTTAACCCAGGGATAGGAAGGTAGCTCAGCAGTTAAACCTCTTGCCTAGAAAGCTCAAGGCCCTAAGTTCAATACCCCAGCGCCATAAAAGCCAGGCAGGGGAAGCAGGACTGTAATCTCAGCTCTTGGGAGGCTGAGGCAGGATTGCTAAGAGTTCAAGACCATCCTGGACTACAGAGTGAGCCACTGTCTCAAAAAGCATACCAGGGATCTTTAATACACATTAAGTTAAACAGGTGAGTGTTGTCTTATTTATTTACTTCGCACACAGGGTCTCACTGTTGCCCAGGCTGTCTTTGAACTCCACATTCTCTTGCCTGGGCCTCCAGGAGTAGCTATTATTACATGCTGTCCCCCATCTTGCCCAGATTAAATAATTTATAATCCCTAGCCTTTGTTTTCTAATAAAAAGCGTACTACATAATATCTCAGAAGATGAAATTTTAGGAAAGTAACAGATCCTCTAGTTGCAGCAGCCTTTCAAGCCAGAATCTCTCCTATTAGTGAGCCCCTTCTTCAGTGGCATCTCAACTTAATCCTGTTTGGGGGTGGGGGGCACATGGACGTGTTTTCCCAAGCTAGTTCACATGAGAAAAAGATTCCCCACTGTGATGGCATCAGTCAGGCCAGCTCCAGCTCTACTGAAGAGCCCGCAGCGTCAGCTGTTCTCACTTGTTCTCACCGGCTGGGGCAAAACACCACAGGCAGCCCGACGTCGGGGAACCCTCCCTGGATACCTCCCCACCACAGCTCTTCCCAGAAATCTCATGTGTTTCTCCAGAAGGTTAAGATTTTTAGTGTCTTCAGAAGATACCCTGAAACAGGACTTGAATAACCCCTAATATCATGAAAGAAAGAAGGAAAGAAGGAAAGAGGGCAGACGGTAAGCTGGATGTGGTGACACACTCGGCAGGCTGAGACAGCAGGATTGCCTTGAGTCCAAGGCCTGCCTGAGCTCCATCATGAGTTTAGGACCAGCCTGGGCTGCAGAAGCCTCAGCCTAGGAACACGGCTAGGTGGCGTACTGGTACGTAGCATGCACAAAGACTTGGGTTCAGGTCACAGCAATAAAATTTTTTTTAAGCCCCCAAAACCCAAGGCTTGACTCTCTCAGCACCGGGCTCAGAAGAGCTCACCAGCTGCCTGTCCCCACCTCAGCCCATGCACCTGTGCTCACAGCACGAGGGCCTTTCATCCCCCAGTGTTCCCTGGGCCTAATCACAACAGTTCCATATTCTCCCTCAGCTAGTATCTAAAATAGAAGGCTGTACTGGCACTGCTCTTGTAGCTACTTCTTAAGTATTCCAAATGGATACCACAGTGAAGGGAACCAAGAATTAAAAACACAGACCATCAAAGCTTAAACAATTAAACTAGTCTGGAGTTTGACTCTATTGTCACAATGGAAACAAGTATCTTTGTCTTGCCCCTGGGATGAAGAGACCTTGCCTGCACACAGGAAGGACTTGGAATCCCAGGTAGTCTTTTGTTTTACAGTCTGAGATGATGGGCTCTTGCCTGCAAACAGGAAGGGCTTGGGGTCTCAGACAATTCTTGTTTTGCCATCCAAGGTGAGCCGCTGCCTGCACACAGGAGGGGCTAGAGGTCTCTTGCAAATGAGGGCCTCTCTTGGCTTGTAGCAAACAAATGCAAGCAGAGTATGGCAGACTTTGAGGCTCCTTGACTAGTTAACGAAGGTAGGTGGTCTAATAAGAGATGCAAGGCAGAATTAGGGTAAAGGTCAGCGAGTAAGAGAGGGGGTTGGATTAGGCACCTATGAAAATAAAGAGTGCAGTCTCTCGTTGCTGCAGTCTTCTCCTATATGTGTGTGTGTCTTTTGTCTGCGTCTTTCTGTTCATTCCTCCCTTCCAGGACAAGTGGACCGCAACACCACAGTGCTTGACACATACTAAGTATTCAATAAAGAAAGGTAAACAGGTAGGGGAAGGGCCATGACTGACCAAGTCTGAACTGTTCCTTCCAAATTCTGAAGAAATTTCTAAGTAAAACTCCCATTATTTTGGGACAGGTAATTGCAAAAACCCTTCTTGTTTTAAGAATTTTACTAATAGTAACTTAGAAAAATGCAGAGTTGATGTGAAAATTACAAAGGTAAAGTGAATGGCACCATGTTAAGCCCAGGAATATATTGTGACACCATAAACTTAAAGCCCTTCATCAGCCTCACGTTTCCCTGCATTCCCTAGGGAAGTTGTTCTTTTCCCTGGTGCTGGGGACTGAACCCAAGGCCTTTGTGTGGAGATACAGGGAATTTTTTCAACTTGAGACAAGTTCTTACTAAGTTCACTGAGCTCCAATGTGAGCTTCCTGACTCAGCCTCACAGGGTGCTATGATTTTAGGCCACAGCATCAGGCCCAGCTAGGGGAGTCACTCTAACCAACTCTCAGGTATGTACTCCCAATGGCGCCAACGACATCTACAAGCTGGCTTCTCAGGCCTTTTGAACACACCGTCTAAGAACAGAAATCTTACTGCTGCACCTATCTGAGACACTGTCTCAAAAATAAGTGAAAAGGTTTTAAAAAGGGTTAGGTATGGAGCTCAGTGCAGAAGACCTGGGTTCAACCCCTCGTATGAGGGGAAATGGGGGCAGTTGTCAAAACTTCTCCCATCCAAGCACTGACCAGGGCCACCCTGCTTAGCCTCTGCGTTCAGAGATCAGGCACATGCAGCGTAGTAATATGACCCTAGACCAAAACTTTTAAGAGTAAAGGTAAAACAGCAACCACATGAATGCCATCTCCCCAAGTACAGATACAGTATACCACCTGAAAGGAGGGCCGAGGAGGAACCCTCATCTTGCCACAGGATCTACTCTGAAGCAGTGAGTGAGCCTTCCACTTCCCTGTCTTCTAGAATTCCACTTAGAAGAATGGGCACTGTTACCCAACACACCCACAGAGCTACCAGTGGGCTGTGAGCCACAGGTGCCAGCACTGACCCTCTGCACCCACAGCCTGAGAAAACAGCAGGGTCCACCTGGACACCTTAAAGTTTAAGGAATGTTTCCCTGGTGAGTAACAGCTTAGTGATTAAAGCACTTGCCTCGCAAGCTCAAGGCCCTGGGTTCAACACCCTAGCACCACATAAACTGGGTGTGGTGGTACACGCCAGTAATCCCAGCACACAGGAGGCTGAGACAGGAGGACTGAGTTCAAGGCCAGTCTGGGAGTTCACAGCAGTTAAAGCTAGTAAGCAGAGGACCAGTACCACAAGGTGGCGGCACACAGGGAGCTTGAGGCAGGAGGACTGCTCTGAGTTCAAAGCCAGCCTGTGACACAGAGCAAGACCTTGTCCCCCTCAAAAAAAACCCCAAACTATTTCTATGTTTTTCAAAGGTTCTGGACATTTCATCTCTCTCACAGGTTATAAAAATGTCTGCTTGAGGGTACCAGAGGAACAGCCCAGCAGTTAAAGCACTTGCCTCACAAGCGTATATATCGGAGTCCTGACCCCAGCACCACATAAGCCAGGCATGAGGCATGTACTCACTTCACCTATGATCTTAGCACTCAGGAGGCTGAGGCGAGAGGACTGCTAATTTGGAGGCCATTCCGGGGTATACAGTGAGGTCAGAACCAGCCTGGACTAGAGTGAAACCCTGTCTCAAAAAAAGAAAAATAAAAATTGTCTGCTTGAGACCAGACTTCAGGCCAGCCCTGCCACCCAAGGTTCCACCGCCACCAGTGCAGGTATCCAGGTACAAAGAGTCAGCCACAGCCATGGTGCGCTGCAGATGGGGAAGGTGACCTCAGCCAAGGTGACAGGCACACCCTGGAAATAACTGAGCCTCATAAGCTGCAGTTCCAGGCTTGTTCTGTGCTCATATGGAGCCCAGGCTGGCCTCCAATTCAGCAGTCCTCCTGCCTCAGCCTCCCGAGTGCTGGGATTATAAGCATGTGCCACCATGCCTGGCTTACGTGGTGATGGGGAAACGAACTCTGGCACTTAGTATTTGCTACGCAAGCACTTTAACCGCTGAGCTATTCCTCCAGCCCCATTTTTTATTTTTGACTTTGAAAGCGGAGTGCCACTGGGCTCAAACTTGCAATCCTCCCACCTCAGCCTCCCAGAGTAGTAGGTTATAGATTCATACCACCAGGGCTGGCGGCTTTTCTTTTTCCCGAGGCAGGCTCTCACTCTGCATTCCAGGCTGGTTCTGAACTATGTAGTCCAGGCCGGCCTCTAATTCATGGCAGTCCTCCAGCCTCAGCCTCCCAGTGCTGAGATTCTTGGTGTATACTACCATGCCCAGCTTCGGGCAGCTCCTGTCCATCTCTCTCTACAGTACCAGGGATTTGAACCCAGGACACTCAGCATGTAAGGAAAGCACTCTTATCACTGGGGAACATACTATCTGCAGCCCTTATTTTTATCTTGATAAGACAGGCTCATGTAAATTACCCAGCTGGCTTCAAATTTGCAACCCTCCTGCCCCAGGCTCCCAAACTGCCAGAATTACAGTCATGTGCCACCAGGTCTCTTCTAACTTTGTCACCTTGCTACTATGCAGCATCACAATTGTTTCAACAGTTTTGGCAACGAAAAACGCTTTCATTCACATATATTTCCACTCATCTGTTAAGGATTAGCTGGGCCCAGTGGCTTGTGTTGCTCCAGAGGATAAGACACCATCATACCCAGTTTATCTCATTATTGTGTGTGGTAGTGAGAAATGAACTCAGAGCCTTTGCGTAGAACTATATTTCCAAACCATTTTTTGGTTTTGACTTCTATGCAGGCTCTTGCCAAGTTGCTAAATTTCCCAGGTTGACCTTGAATTTGTGATCTTCCTACCTCAGCCTCCCACAATGCTGGGATTACAGACCTGCACCATCTGCCTCAGCTTTATAATTTTAAAGTCTCCCCGCCCCCCCACCCTTTCTTTTGAAACAGGGTCTCACTCTGTAGCCCAGGCTGTTCCGGAACTCACTATGGAGCCCAGGCTGGCCTTGGACTCAGGGCAATCCTCCTGCCTCAGCCTCCCAAGTGCTGGGATTACAGACACTCACCACCACAGCTGGTTTTATGTGGTGCTGGGGAATCAACTCTGGGCCTGGGGCTTGCTGAGCAATTGCTTTAACTGCTGTGCCATTCCTCCAACCCAGCTCTAAAATTCTTTCCACAAGAGGATACTTTGTTCTTAACTTCTCACCCCCTGTCTTCTTTTTATCTGGGAGAAAGCTAAAAATAAAGGTATTTCATAATTTTCCCACTTGTTGAAGTTTGCACACCTGATTACAGAATCAGATATAAATACACGATCGCTTTGTAGCATTAATACCATTAGTAAAGATGCTGCATTTTAGCAACTAACTTTATGAACAGTCATTACCAACCCAAGATATATCATCACGCATGTCTTTCACATCACTTACTGTATCTACTCTGATAAAGTCCTAAGATGTTTTCCTTGAACGTTCCATGTGCTCCTGACCTTGAGTCAGCCCAGGGCAGCCACGGCCGGGCTGTCCTCCACCTTACACATGCAGTATTTCTCAGAGGACCTGGGACTTGATAGTCAACAGAGACTCCTTCCTCATGAAATCACCTCTAAGTCCCATTTTTTTTTTAAGACAAAGAGAGTTTCTTTCTATAGTCCAGACTGCTCCTGTACTCACTAGGTAATCCAAACCAGCCTCAAACTCACGGCAATCCTCCTGTCTCAGCCTCCTGAGCGCTGGGCAATCGAACCCAGGACACTGCCAGTGCTGGGCAAGTGCTCCCGCTGCTGAGTTTCACCTCCAGCCCCAACTCTAGCTCCCACTGTAGAACAATAAAAAAGCAGTCCTTCTGTATTGCTCTTAGGTTAATCATCTCTCATATTTTTAGACAGGAGATTAAAACAAAAAGTAAAAGCCCAGCCAGAATAGCACATTACAGCTCCAGGGCCTTTTGGCAGCAGAGTGGAAAGAGCCGGCTCACTGCAGCCTAGGAACCACCAGCTCTCCAGATGACCACAGAAAGCTTAATGTCCTTCCTCAGGCTTCTCTATCAAAGAGTACATCACACCACGCTGTGACATGCCAGGTGTACGCATAATAAGCACGTAAATGTCACATATGCAGCCAAAAAAATTTTTGAGACAGGTCTCAATCTGTAGTCCAGGCTGCTCCTGAACTCCCTAGGTAGCTCATGCTGGCCTAGAACACATAGCAATCCTCCTGCCTCTGCTCCCCAGTGCGGGGACTACCGCCACGTGCCACAACCCCAGGCTTATGTGATGCCAGGGAATTGAACTCATGGTGTTAGGCTTGCTAGGCAAGTGCTCTAACCACTGAGCAATGCCCTCAGCCACCAAAATTTCTTTATGTAAGAAAAAAAAAGACTGATGACCCTGATTTCATTTCTGGTTTGATTCTCACACTATCTCATGAAGGAGTGCAACTGGCTATTATTTACAACTGAGAAATAAAAATGAACAAACAAGACTCCTCCCTCAGCGTCACTAGCTTCCGGACTCCCGAGTCGGTGCTCTTTTCCTGTGCCACTGTCCCGAACAAAGGAGCCAGAAAAAACATTTCTGCAAGGATAGCCATTCAAAAAAGTGGCAAAGAAAAACTTGGGCTGGGAGTGTAGCTCAGTAGTTAAAGAACTTGCCTGGCATGCACAAGGCCCTGGGTTTAATTCCCCAGCACTTCTGGGCATGGTGGCACGTGCCTGTAATCCCAGCAGTCTGGGAGGCATAGGCAGGAGAACTGTTGTGAGCACAAGGCCAGCCTGGGTTACATAGTGAGTCCAGGACCTGCCTGAACTAGAATTAAGACCCTATGGTAAAAAGAAAACTTAATTTTTTGTATTCATGTGATGAGGAAAAGCTTTAACTCTTGGAAGTCACTAAAGATCTTTGAAACCAATTTCTGTCTTAACTGTTCTAATGGAGTCAACTCTGCAGAACTCCGAGGAAGGAAATTCTTGACTATGCAATAGCTAACATTTGCAAAAGGCCAACTTCCTCACCTTAAACACATAAACACGAAAACAACGTGGTGGCTAGTGGTTCTGCATTGTCAGATGAGTCTGCACTTTCTGCTCTAAAACACCATGGGTTGAGTAGGCCCTGCTGCTGAGCCCAGGTCCTCAACAGGTCCGGAACCTACCTCATTTATGATTTCTGCCTTCACGCTCCCTAATCTTTCAAAAGCTTCGACTTGAATGCAAATGCAATACTTAGACATCAATACTGTACAATAAGTCAGACATGTTAATTGGTCATGAATGCTTCTTTTACCCTGTGAATGGACCCAAAGCCTAGTAACACATTCAGCCAACTGCGCACACAAAATAAAAAATTGAAAAGGTGAAACTGGTGAGGCCTGTGGTGCAGATGTATAACTTCAGCATGACAGGAGGACCACCAAATTCAAACCCAGCCTGGGCAATGTGGCAACTTAGTGAGACCCTGTCTCAAAATAAAAAAACAAATAATTAAACAAAAAAACGAGGGACTGAGGTAAAGCTCAGGTAGTTAACATGCTTCCCTAGCATGCATACGGACTTAGATTTAATTCACCAGTACCACATAAAAATAAGCAGGGCAGGCTGGGGGCACAGCTCAGTGGTTAAAGGTGCTGGTTTCAAAAGCCCAGCACCACATTAGCTGGGCATGGCAGTACCTGCCAGTAATCCCAGCACTGTGAAGGCTGAGGCAGGAGGACTGTTCAAAGCCTGCTGGAGATACATAGTGAGTTCAGGACTTGCCTAGACTAAAGTACAAGCCAGTCCCAAAAAAAACAAGAAAGGTTGAGAATTTAGCTCAGTGTGAAGGCTCTGGGCTGCATCTCCAGTACCACAAACACAAAAGACAACTGAAAAATAAGATGGGGACAGCCACATTCAGCGAACAGTCCTGAAATTCCAGCACTCTGGGAGGCTGAGACAGGAGAATCCCAGGTTCAAGCCCACCCTGGACAATCTGGCAACTTAGCTAGGCCGTGTCTAAAACAAAAATGGATTAGGAATGTAGCTCACTGCAAAAGCCCTGGGTTCAATCCCTAGACACACACACATACACCCCGACACACACACACAGAAAGAGAGAGAGAGAGAGAGAGAGAGAGAGAGAGAGAGAGAGAGAGAGCGAGCGAGCTGGGGATGCCGCTCAGTATAAAGGCCCTGGGTTGGATCCACAGAGCCAGAAAAAAAGAAAAGCAGGAAAAAAAAAGTCCTTGTGGTACTGAGGATTAAAGCTAAGGCCTTCACCCTAAGATACAACCTCAGCCCATTTTTACTTATTTCATGACACTAGGTTAGGAAGTACTATTCCTGGACTTGAAATGTTCCTGCCTCTGCCACCAGGCCCAGCTCAAAAAATACTGAAAGAAAAACTGAGGAAGACACCCTCCAAAGAGGCAGTCTAAAAACAAACAAGAGTGAGAGAGAGAGAGAGAGAGAGAGAGAGAGAGAGAGAGAGTGTGTGTGTGTGTATATATAAAACCATTGCTTGAAAAACCAAAGCTTCAAAATAGGTATTTTAGGGCTGGAGGAATGGCTCAGCGGTTCAAAGTGTCTGCCTCGCAAGTGCTTAGGCAAGCGTCAAGTGCTTGAGTTCCATTCCCCAGCACCACATAAACTGGGCATGACGGTGCACCCTGTTAATTCCAACACTCAGGAGACTTAGACAGCAGGATTGCTGTGGGTCCAAGGCCAGGCTGGACTCCATAGTGAGTTCAGTACCAGCCTGGGCTAGAGAACAAGACCCTGTCTCAAAAAAATATTTTTTTTTTCGTTAATGAGCAATCCCAGCTGCTAGGCAGGCTGAGACAGGAGGATCAGATCACAAGTTTGCAGGCAGAATATAATCAGCCTGTCATAAAATATTCTAAACAAAAGAAACTTAGAGCCCACATAAATGTAACTGCTTTATCTTTATATTGAATCAGCCCCCCACCCCGTAGTAAACTGGAAAATACGAAGTATAAATAAAAAGTCATTTATATAGACCTGGAGGCACATGCATGAAATCACAGCACACTAGGAGGCTGACAAGAGGCGGACAGCAAATTCCAGTCCAGGCTGGGCAACTTAGCAATTTAAGGAGACCTGGTCTCAAGACAGCAATGGGCTGGGGTTGTAGCTCAGTGAAGGCCGTGGGTTCAATCCCCAGTGCTGCAAGAAAGAAGAAAAAAAAAAAAAAGCCACAGCCTGCTTTTTTTTTTTTTTTTTAAGAACAGGCCAGGCATGATGGCAGACCCTTGTAATCCCAACACTTGAGAGTCTGACATAGGAATCGCTGCAAATCCAAGATCAGTTTAGGCCAGACAGTGAACTCAAGACGAGCCTCTGACAGGAAACAAGATCCTACAAAAACCAAAAAGGCTATAGTGGGACAAAAAACCTTCACTGGCTAAATTCTGATAACTGTGGATGCCTTCTCCGGCGCTGTGGTGCGCGCCCATAATCCCAGCTACTACTCCCCTGGAGCACAGTTTGGGCAATTCTTCAAACGGTGTGGGAGTGCAGGGGAAGAGTGCTGGGATACGAGGACAGTACGGAGACCCCGAGTATCACAGAAGAGAAGAAATTTATAAAGTGCTCCCAACGGCAGAGCTGGGACTCACACAACTGCGGGGACCAAACTATTAGGCAGACGGACGGTGGAGCGCTCGGGGAGACAGAAAGAAAGGCAGAGCGCGGATGTGACCATCATCAGACCGGCGTAACAGAAACCTCGGCAGCTTTCCGTCTACTGCGGCATCCTCAGCTCCAGCGTCGCCAAAACGAGGGGGCCGACACGGCGACGCGCAGAACGTCCCACCATACGGACCGGCCCGCCGGGACCCGGCGCGGCCGCCGCACGCTCAGACTCCGGCGCACGGCGCGGGCGAAACCATCTCGAGCTGCGGCTCCCGCCGGGCTCGAGTCCCCGGGAAGACCGCTCTGACCCGGCGAGGGGCGAGCGGGCGTCCTGGGAGCCGACGACGCTACAGCCGGCTCGTCCCTCCCCGAGCTCTAAACTCGCCCGGACGTACCTGATGGGGGGAGCGCCGCCTCCGCCAGCGGCGCAGGTAGTCACGGTGGCGGAGGTCACGGCTCCCGGCGCCAGTGACGCCTCATAAAAACAACCTGCTCCAGGCGTCCGCAGCGGGGAGGCGGGACCACGACGCCGTGGTGCGTTTAGGGAGTCGTAGTCCCGCGCGAGCCTCGGGCCGGCAGCCGAGGCCAGAAAGGACTACAACTCCCGGCGAGCAGTGCGCCTCCGGAACCCGGCAGCACCTGGCGCACACACAACATCCGGGGCCTGGGCCGCGGCCGGTTGCTAAGGAGACGGGCGGGCACCACGGAGGAGGACGCAGTTTGGCCGGATGTATTGAAAAGTGGTGCATCCCTGGGTACATCCTCTTTGCTGCTGTAACAGCAAGCGGCCGGAAGACCGCGGCTTCGGGCCTTGACGGGAAGAAGACTGCGTTTGCGAAGAGATGATGGAGAAGAGAGCGAGAATGACCGACTGCGTCTGGGTGGGTCTGTGCCGAGGGCTACTGTTCTCCGACTCGATTCGAGGTCACCTGCCCCACCCCAACGACACTCCTCCTCGCGAACGCACGGGCCTTGGCTGAGCCCGCCCTGCCCTGAGGGCGCGCCGGCGCCCAGCGGCACGCCGCCGCGGGCACACCGCCTTCACGGTGCCGCCTTCGGGCCTTGTCGGAGACGCGGGGAGCAACACGCAAGCCGCCCGCGGCCCCGCTGTCGGTGCACGCGGGGAAGCAGGGTTAGGAGGCCCCGGCCCGGCCAGCTGGGAACCGGGGGCGCGAGGAAGGCCTGGTGAGCGGGAGCCGGCGCAGCGCCCGTCACGCCTCTCGTCCTGCTGCCTCTTTTTGGCTGTTTAACACCAGCCAGGACACACTACCAAAAAAGGTCTTTTGCATTTTGTACTTAAGGCTCCTGTCGTGGATTTAGTTTAAAGGCTGGTTTGGTTTTCGTTTCTTTGTGTTTGGTTTTCGGGACAGTATCTCGCAGTGTAGTCCAGGCCGGTCTGAAGTGGCTGTAGCGCGGGCTGGCCTGGACCCTGGCATGGCCACGACCTCCCAGTGCTGGGATGACAGGCGTGCGCCACCATGCTATTTTTTTTTTCTCAGACAGAGTCTCGCTCTGCAGCCCAGCGTGCCCCTGGACGCATGGTGTAGCCCATGCCAGCACTCTGGGCTCTGGGCAATCCTCCCTTGGCTTCCTGAGGGCTGGGATTACAGGCGGACACCACCAGGCCCAGTTGATGTGGTACTTGGGAATTGAACTCAGGGCCCTGCAGGCACTTTAATTGCTGTGCCATTTCTCCAGCCCGATGGCACTAATTTTTACATGGTGCTGGGGAATCAAGCAGGGCATTTTGCCTGTTATACAAGTGTACTTCAACCACACAGCCCGATGTTTCTGTGTTTGTTTGTTTTTCAATATAAATAAGTGTTCTTTCCCATGGATTCTGAAGTCAGAGATATCCTGAGTTTCTCTGTTTTAAAATTGGAAAAACAAATTAGTAAAATTAGCTTATTTCAATACTTTGAGATATTTATTTAGTTGTTGAGACAGGATCTCACTCTGTAGCCCAGGTTGGTCTGGAAACCACAGCAGTCTTCCTGCCTCAGACTTTATGTGCTAGCTTACAGGTCTGTGCCACTACATCTGGTTTATGTGGTACTGGGGAATCCAACTCCAGTACTTAGCACTTGCCAGGCAAGTGCTTTAACGGCTGAGCTATTCTGCCAGCCCTTTACTTATTTCAACACTTTATCTCTTAAAAGAATCACAAATTTATTTAACCTATTATTTAGTAGGTTTTTTTTGAGACAGGGTCTCGCTCTGTAGCCCAAGCTGGTCCTGAACTCACTATGGAGCCCAGGCTGGCCTTGGACTCATTGGACTCAACCGCAGTCCTCCTGCCACAGCCTCCAAAGTGCTGGAATTACAGGCATGCGACACCACGCCTAGTTTATGTGGTGCTAGGGAATTAAACTTGTGCGCTTAGCGCGGCACTAAGTGCTTTAACCACTGAGCAATTCCTCTAACCCTGTTCTTTAGTAAATAAGTTACTTCCTTGATGATAATGTAATATGACTGTAAATAGAAAATGTTCCTTTTATTACTTCTTGCATTAGGCTATTTTGAGTTCTCTAAAAGGTTGTTTTGTTTTGAGACAGGGTCCCATTTTGTAGTCCAGGGTGGTCCTGAACTCACTATGGAGCTCAGGCCAGCCTTGGACTCAAGGCAATCCTCTTGCCTCAGCCTCACAAGTGCTGGGATTACAGGCATGTGCCACCACACCCAGCTTATATGGTCCTGGGGAATTAGTACCACTGAGCCATTCCTCCAGCCCCTTATTTCTCTTGAAAAGGATCTAGTTTGAACTCTACTTTTTAACATTATCTGGTTTGGCTGGGTGTAGCTGCTCACTCCTGTAATCTCTGCACTCTAGAGGCTGGAAGATTTCAAATTGTAACCCAGCCGAGGCAATTTATTTATTATTTATATATATATAAAATTTTTTGCAACAGGGTCTCCGCAGCCAAAGCTGGTCCTGAACTCACTATGGAGCCCAGGCTGGCCTCCAACTCCCAGCAGTCCTCCTGCCTCAGCCTCCTGAGTGCTGGAATTACAGTTATGTGCCACCACCATCCAGCTTTATGTGGTGCTGGGGAATCAAACTCAGAACCTCGAGCTTGCTAGGCAAGTGCTTTAACCACTAAGCTATTTTCCAGCCCCAGGCTGGACAATTAAGCAATTTAGTGAAATCCTGTCTCAAAATTTTAAAAATAATAATAAAAAATGAAGCTGGGGATGTATCTTGGTGTGAAGTTCCTGTGCCAGTTTCTTGTACCACACAAAAATATCCCATTAGTGCCAGGCCTGATGGCACAGTCCTGTCATCCCAGCACTCTGGAGGCGTAGGCCAGAGGATTGAAAGTTTGAGCCCAACCCGGGCAACTGAGCAACTTCATAAGACCCTGTCTCAAAATAAAAATTGAGGCGGAAATGTAGCTCAGAGGGAAGGCCCTAGGGTCAATGTTTAGTACCACACAAACAAAAAAAGTCCCATTTAAACCAGGCCTGGTGGTACGCTCCTATATAATGCCAGTGCTTTGTGAAGCTGAGTTTTACACAGAAAGATTAAGTTCTAGCCTGGCTTGGGTAAGGTAGTGAGTGGAGCTTGTCTAAAAAAATTTTTAAAGGGCTGAAGATGTAGCTTTATGCAAAAGCCAGAGGTTCAATCCCCAGCACCAAACTAAAAAAAAAAAAAAAAAAATCAACTCACATTTATAGCCTAGCGGAGTGACAGATGCCTGTAACTCCAGTTCCTCTGGAGGCTAAGGCGAGAGGATCACAAATTTGAGCCCAGCTTGAGTAATTTAACTAGATCGGTCTTAAAAAATAAAAAGCTGAAGATGACCTCAGTGTAAAGGCCCTGAGTTCAGAATAGGGCTGGTGGCATAGCTCAGCACTTGTCTAGCAAGTACTTCCATGGCACCACATAAATGGGGCAGAGTGGCACATGCCTGTAATCCCAGCACTGAGGAGGCTGAGGCAGGAAAATTGCTGAGTTCTAGGCCAGCTTGAGCTGCAAAAGGAGTTCAGGATCAGCCCGGACTACAAAGCAAGACTGCCTCCAATAAAAGTATTTTATTTTTATTTGCTTTTTTTTTTTTTTTGCAATACTTAGGATTGAATCCACGACCTTGACACTGAGCTACATTTCCAGTCAATTTAATTTAAATTTTTATTCTGAAACAGGTTCTCACTAAATGACTAAATTGCCCAGATTGGCTTTGAATTTGCAGTACTCCTATCTCAGTCTCCCACCATGCAAGGATTACAGGAGTGTGCCACCAGCTCCAGCTCAAAACAACTATTTAAAAACTCCTTTGGAAGCTAGGGGCGTTGTTCAGTGGTTAGGGAGCTTGCCTAGCAAACACAAGGTCCTGAGTTCAATTCTTCATCACCACATAAGCCAGGTGTGATGGTGCATGCCTATAATCCCAGCATTCTGTAGGCTGAGGCAGGATGATTGCCATGACTTTGAGGCCAGTACGAAACAGAAAATCTTATGTTATTAACCCAGGTGTGCTGTGCACCAGTGTCCTGAGAAGACCGGTGCGCTGAGTGCTCCACTTTAGGAAGCAGCAGGAAAGGAGGAACAAGTCATCAGGGGCAGGAAGGCTACTGCAGGGTGTGGGGGTCGGGTTTTTCTTTCCTCTGGCTGGGACATGGCAATGAACCTTGACCTCCTGGAGCCAGGAGTTCCTGTAGGATTTATTTTTATTGGTTTGGTTGTTTTTTGTTTTGGTTTGGTATTTTGGGAGGCAAGGTCTTACCCTGTAGTCCAGGCTGGCCTTGAGCTCACTGCAGACCTGCTTCAGCTACCAACCACACCCTGCTTGTGCTGTTGGGATTAACCCTGGGCCTTGAACATGCAAGACTAGATTGAGATCCTCCTGCCTCGGCCTCCCAGAGTCCTGGGATTGCCAGTGTGGGGCCAAGACACTAGGTTCAAGCTTCACTTGAACTTACTATATAATCCAGGCTAGAATCAAGCTCTCAGAGATCCTCCCGCCTCAGCGTCCAGGGTTCTAGAATTACAAGTATATACCACTAACGCCACTACAGCTAATTTCCAGTTTTTTTTTTTTTTTTCTTTTGAGACAGGGTCTTGCTTTGTAGTCCCGCAGCTGGCCTTGGACTCAAAACAGTCCACCTGCCTCAGCCTCCCAGTGCTTGGATTGCAGGCATGCACCACCGTACCCAGCTCTATGTGGTGCTGGGGAATCGAACGCAAGACCTTGCATTTGCAAGGTAAGCGCTGTAACCACTGTGCTGTTCCTCCAGCCCCCATAATTCTTTTTGAGACTAGGTCTCTGTGTAGCACAAGCTGACCTGGAACACCAGCTCCTCCTGCCTCAGCCAACTTTTAAAAGTGTGTAGCACAAGGCCCTATTCCTGTAGTTCTTTAGGTAGATGTAGTACTTCCCTACAAGTGAAATGCTTAGGTAATTTACAAGCTGTTGGCTGACACCCAGAACTAGAGAGTAAGGCAGGGATAGGCAGAGTCTGGTATCATCTGAAGGAGTCAGCTGTTGTGGATTGTGTGACCCTGGAGAGGGATTGTCATGTAGTCCCTGACTCCGCAAAGCTCCTCTTCTTTCCAGGGTTTAGAATGCTAGAGAGAGGAAGAGGTACCGGAAGGACAGTTCACCGGGAGTGGCCCCTGATACATTTCTGAGACGCTTGTGTGCCTGGGGTTATCACTAAAGTAAAGTGAAGCAGCCAGGCCCGTGCCACGCCTGAAATCCCAGCACCTGGCTGAATTGCATAGCAAGACCCATCTAAAATAGAAAATAAAAACAAACAAGTAAATAAATGATTAGAAAACAAAAACGATGCACGAGACCACAGTATGCTACACTGTGACACGCCCTCATTTTGTGAGCTCTAAGTTTATAATTTTTACTAAGATCTATGAGGTAAATGGAGTTACAAAGTTATAAATGGAATGTAAAGAACTGAGGCTTCCTTTTTTTTCAGAACAGGAAATCGGCTGGAGGAATAGCTTGGTGGTTAAAGCACTTGCCTAGCAAGCTCAAGGCCCTGAGTTTAATTCCCCAGCACCACATAAAACTGGGCATGGTGGCGCATGCCTGTAACCCCAGCACGCAGGAGGCCTCACAGTAGGGCTGCCTGGGGTTGAGGCCAGCCTAGGCTGATAGTGAATTCGGGGCTAGCCAAGACTGCAGAGACCCTGTCCCAATAAATAAAAAATAAAAACAAAATCTACGTGATTTACCCAAGCTCACATTTCCTCCTACACTGCTTGATTCCTATTTTCTTTTTTGTGGTACTGGTGACCCCAGAATTCCACACTGAGCTAGACCCCAGTCTGTTTTTACGTTTTGTGTTCTGTTCTGTTGTTTGTTTGAGAAAGGGCGTCAGTCTAGGCTGGTCCTGAGCTCACTATGGAGCCCAGGCCGGCCTCAAATTCTTGCAGTCCTTTCTCTGCCCTCTGCCATCAGAGTGCTGGGATTACAGGTGTACGTCACCACACCCAGCTTATGTGGTGCTGGGGAATAGAACTCAGCACCTTAAGCTTGCTACGCAAGTGCTTCACCTGTAGCCCTAGCTTTGATTTTGAGACAGTCTTGCTGAGTTGCCAGGCTGGACTTGAACTTTCAATCCTCCTGAGTCAGAGTGCTGGAATGACAGGCCTGCACCTGCCTGGCTGTCATCATCTATTACATAATGAAAGCCCATCTCAAAATCAAAATTGTTGATAACTACATATATATGATAATTGAGAGGGTGTTTTTTTTTTTTTTTTTTTGAGATTGGGCCTTGTAGACTAGCCTTGAACACACAGGAGACCTCCCTGGCTGAGCCTCCCGAGGGCTAGGGTTATAGGTGTATGCCATCATACCAGCTTGTGTGTTACTGGGAATCCAACCAATGGCCTTGCCCCTGCTGGGCAAGCGCACTAACCTCTGTGCTATTCCTCAGCCCTATGATTGAGAGATTTTATGTTTTCATCTTTCAGGACAAGAAGAGTACTTCCGTTTCAACCTCAAGCACAGAACCTGATCGACGACCTCCCTGTGTGAACCCTGGTAACCCTGTGTTCTCCTGTATGTTGGACCCAAAGACCCTCCAGACCTCAACCTCACTATCGAAACCTCAGATGATTCTGTACAAAACAGATGCAAGTCACTATGGGGAATTCTCACCCAAGCCGCAGTTTTTGCCCTGCAGTTACTCCCCACGGGGGCAAGTATTTTCAAGCCAGATCAGGGAAACGGGATTTTACCAAAATAACACTCTAAATATGGCACCTGACAGAACCAGAACCCTCGATTTTCCTAATTTTCAACATACCCTATGAAAATATGTTCCTTTGACAATTAAGAATAAATATAAACCAGAAAATCAGTTGTGAATCTAAGGTAGAATACCTAGGGTGATCTTTTGGTTTTTTGAGCCAAGGTCTTATGATGGGATTGCAGGCATACACCACCACATCCAGCTTATTTGGTGTGCTGGGAAACTGGACCACTGAGTTATACCCTAGTCCCAAAATACCTTGTTTGTTTGCTTATTTTTATTTGAGGGAGGGTCTCGGCTGGTATCGACGTCAGGTACTCAAGGCTTGCAAGGCAAGTGCTTTAACTGCTCAGCTATTCCTGCAGCTCCAGAATACCTCATTTAAACACAAAAAGAGCTGGGTCCCACGGCACAAGCCTGTCCTCCCAGCACTGGGAGGCTAAGGCTAGGCGATGACAACTTGGAGCCCAGCCTGGGCATCTTGGCAGCTTAGCAAAGGGCTGTCTCAAAAATCAAAAAATAAAACAGGCTAGGGATGTAACTCTCCCAGTGTGAAGGCTCTGGGTTCCAACCACAGTCCTGAAATGAAAAAAAAAAAAAAAAAAAAGGACATTTCAACTGATCAATGAATGATAGTGATGTCTCTTTGTTTTTGTTTTGTTTTGTTTTTTAGACGGGGTCTTGCTGTGTAGGCCTGACTGGTCCTGAACTGGGAGGCCAGGCTGGCCTCAGCCTCCCGAGCACTGGAATTACAGGCGTGTGTCATCACACCCAGGGCCTGGTGCTTGGCAGGCAGGTGCTTTTAACCACTGAGCTCTGCCCCCAGCCCCTCTTCTCTCTTTTCTGAGATAAAGTCTTGCACTGAATCTCAGGATACCCAACAATACCCAGCTCTCCTGCTCAGCATCCCCAGAGCCTGGATTGCCTCGCTTGACAAGGAGCATGACTCTTCCACCTCCCTACTGGGACCAAACCAGGTTCTCTGGACTGAGCTGCACCCCCAGCTCTTGAGACAGGGTCTTGCCATGTTGCCGACACCGGGTGGAATCTGCAGTCCTGCTGCTGAGCCAACAAGGTCGCTGGCATTACAGATGTACACCAGCATGCCCAGCGTGCTGACTGGCTGGCTGGCTTTCTTTATTTCTCTAGCCCAAGCTGGTCCTGAACTCACTGAGGCGCCCACGCTGGCCTTAAACGTATGGTAGTCCTCCTGCTTCAGCATTCCTGAGCACTGGGACTACTGGTATGTGCCACCATGCCCAGCGTTATATGTTGCTGGGGAATCAAACTCAGGGAACTCAGGGCCTTGTACTTGCAAGACAAGTGCTTTAACCGTTGAACCATTCCTCCAGCTCCGCCCAGCTTTATTTATTTATTTTTTCAATCCTGGGGATTGAATTCAGGGCCCATGCCAGGCAGACAGTCTACTAACAGCATTAGAGACCATCGGTGCAGGGGCACACCTGGACCACAACCGAAGACCAGTTACCCATTCAGAGTCTGGCATGCCCTACTCCCAAAAACATAGTTTCAGATACATGAGGCTTTGGAGGATACTCAAGACCCAAACCATAGCATTCCATGCCTGGCCCCTAGAATACTCCTGCCTGTCTGTCTTTTTGTCTTTCTTTCTTTTTTTGAGATAGCTCGCTCTGTAGCCCAGGCTGGTCCTGAACTCACTATGGAGCCCAGGCTGGCCTTGGGCTCACAGCAATCCTCCTGCCTCTGCCTCCCATGTGCTGGGATTGCAGGCGTGTGCCACCCCGCCTGGCTTATTATCATGTCTACCTTCTTATGCAAAGTGGCTTTAATCCTTGCCTAAGAGTTGCCAAAGTCTTAACAGTTTTAGCATTGCAAAAAAGTTCGAGTCCAAAGTCTCCTCTGACACTCAAGATACAAACTCTTAGCTGTGAGCTTCTGTGAAAACCAAAGGGTTAAGCACTTCCACCATGCAATGGCACAGGGTAAACATTCCCTTTCCAAAATGGAGGAACAGGGGATAGGAAGCAACTGGACCAGCACAAGTTTTAAATCAGCACAGTAAGGGTCAAATCCTGTAGCCCCCTGTCCCGCATGTAGGGTAAACTGGCCGGACGGGAGCTTTAGAGCCTGGGTGGCCCTGTCTGGCTTTCGTAGAGGACATCAGTCTTCTGGCTTCTCCAAGTTTCTGGGGTCTCCACTGCACCTTCAGCTTCTCCTTCCCGGCCTCCTCTGCTGCTCTTCCAGGCGCTCACTGCCCGGCCTCCAAGCCGTTCCTCTGAAATCTGGGTGGAAGCCTCCATGACCCACAACTCTTGCACTCTGCAAGTCTGTAAACCAGCACTGTGGGGACACAGTCAAGGTCTGACACTGCTGCAGCGGGAGCTGGCCCTCCTGGCCTTGGGCTGCAGCAGCCTCCTGTGCCAGACGGCCAGACTCCGGCAAACATTTTCTCTTCGCCCCTGCAGGGTGCCCTGGGGTACTCCTTTCCACCCTTTTATCAGTAAAGGGTGGGCTCTTGGCTGATGCCTGAGACACCCTCAAGGCATCTTTTTTTACAGTCTTGATTCCAAGGACTTGGCCTCTTTTTAATGCTAATCTCTAACACCCCTGTGCTCCTCTGCCCCACCTTTGCAGCCCTTTCCAGCCTTGCAAAATAGCAAAATTTTTCACATCTTTTTTTTTTCCTCTGCCATGTTTTCCTGCTTTTCAGAAGAGTTGGCTGAAAGCCATAAGCAGTACCCAAGTGACAACTCGGATATGGGGCTGCTTTGAGATTTATTCCACCAGATTATGTAGTCTGTCATCCTTAATCTCAGTTTTAGGCAAAATCTCTGGAAAAAGGCAAAATGCCAACACACTTTTTGCCAGAGTAGCACATGTGGTTTCTAGATCAATTGCTAATAAACTCCTTCTCCCCATTTGAAATTTGTTGAGCCTGGTCTTTATTTATTTTGAGACAGGGTCTCAACCTAGCCTGGTCCTGAACTCACTATGGAGCCCAGGCTGGCCTTGGATTTACAGCAATCCTCCTGCGTCAGCCTCGCCTATCTTATATGGTGCGGGGTGTCGAACTCAGGTACTCAGTACTTGATTTAGCGGTTGGTAGGCAAGCACTTTAACCGCTGAGCCATTGCTCCAGCCTGAGCCTAGACTTTATAGTTCACGTTTCTATTAGCATTCTGGTTTTCTGAGCTCTGACCAGAATCTCCCATGAGGCAAGGCCTGGACCACTCCAAGGCTTCTGCAGCCGCCATCCTCAAAAGTTTCCAAACTCCTCCCACAAACCAGTTCCACAGGCTTCCAAACCACATGGTTAGGTGCTCACAGCAGAGGCCCCACTTTCCTGGTACCAATGTCTTAGTTGCTTATTCACTGTTGTGACAAAAATATCCAACGTCCACAACTGAAGGGAGGAAAGGTTTATTTAGCTCAGTTTCAAGACGGTCTCACACAGTTGACTCTTGGGCCGCTGGCAAAGGGGAAGCAGCTGGTGGGGGCTGGAGAGCTGCTCTCCCCATTGCAGCTGGAAGCCGAGTGAGGCAGGAGACTCAGGCAGGGCAGGAGCTTTCCCGGAAAAACTGCAACAACATTCCTGCTCCCTTAATTCCCTCAGGCTGCCCGCTGGGCCCCCCAGGGTGGGCGCCACTCACACTGCTGGCCCACAAGTCAACAACACACTTGAAAGCTCTGCCCTGGGAGCCACCATGCAACAAGTTGACGCGGTCTTTCCAGGTCAAACCCCAGGCATCTGCACCTTCCAGCCAGGCCCCACTCCCGATAGCACAGTTCTAAATACGTGAGGCTTTAGGAGGACACCATAACCAGACCACAACAAGGTCTTGCTCCAGACCCAGGTAGAATGGCTGCCTAGAAGTCTCCAGCCCTTGCCCTGCCCCTGCTGTCACTGGGAGGTCCAGCAGTCTGCAGGACAGAGACCCCAAAGCCAGCAACACCCTGCATAGCAGGCACCTGGTGGAGACCTAACTGCCCCTGCAGCACTGAGGGGAGGCCCTCGCCCACCGCAGCAAGCCCTGTTCTGGGGCTAGTCCGAGCCCCTGCGGCTGCACTTTTTCTTTCTTTCTTTTCTTTTCCTTTTCTTTTCTTTTCTTCATTTAAGGGCTTACTATGCAGTCCAGGTTACGAGTTTCACTTTTAGGTCCACATGAACTCACTATGTAGCCCAGGCATTGAACACACAGCAGTCCTCCTGCCTCAGTCTCTCAGGTGCTAGGATTACAGGTATGCACCACCATGCCCAGCCACGTGTCTTACCTTGCTGGTCTGACCTTTTTTTTTTTTTTTCCCCCACACAGGCTTTCTCTCTGCAGTCCAGGCTGGGCCTGATCTCACTATGTAACTCAGGCTGCCCTCAGACAGCAGTCCTGCCACAGCCTCCCGAGTGTTGGGATTACAGGAGTGTGCCACCACACCTGGTTTACGCAGTGAAAGAGAATCAAACCCAGGGCCCTGTACTTGCTAGGCCACCACCCTGACCCCTGAGCTATGCCCTCCGCCCCTGCTGGTCTGATCTCCATCAGAACTACGCCCCTCTCTGTCTCCTCAAACTGAAGTCACTCCCCATTCTCTCCAACTTCACAATTAAAAATTTTGTCTCTAAATTTATGCTGTTAGCTCAGTTTTAAATTTCCATTATCACTGAAGCAAGGACCTGCACTAGCCAGTGACATTACCACTTAGCTACATCTGAGGTCCGTCTTTTTTATTTTTTATTTTTTTGAGATAGGGTCTCCTTCTATAGTCCAGAGCCAATCCTGAGCTCATTATGTAGCCCAGGCTGGCCAAGAGCTCACGGCAATCCTCCTGCCTCAGCCTCCCAAGTGCTGGGATAGCAATGTGTGCCACCACGCCTGGCTCATGTGGTGTTGAGGAACGAACCCAGCGACTCGAGCTTGCTAGGCAAGCGCTTTAACTACTAAGCTATTCTTTGAGCCCTAATCTTTTATTTTTGAACCAAGGAATTGCTGAATTTCCCCAGGCTGGCCTCAAAACTGTGACCTCTGGGCTGGGGGAACAGATAAGACAAAAACTGTCCTGAGCATTGTGGCACACACCTATACTCTGTACTCAAGAGGCTGAGGCAGGAGGATTGCTGTGAATTTGAGGTTAGCCTGGGCTACATAGTGAGTTCAGGACCAGTCTGGACTACAAGCAAGATCCTGTCTCAAAAATAAACAACCCTCTTACCTCGGCCTCCAAGAGTACTGGGATTACAGTCCTGCACCATCGTGCTGGTTTATAATTTTTATTTAAGGCAAGTGACAACTATTTTGTCTGGTTTTCTGAGTTTGGTCGATGTGAACTTGATCCTCAGAGATGGGTCAGCTCTCCAGGTGCCTTTATGGGAAAGCGAAGATGCACTCTGGTGTTCATGACCCTGTCTCCTCGGCTGTCTCCTGCCCCTGCGGTGCTTGAAGATACCAGTAGACGATCTCCCAGGAGACTTCCATCTACCAGTGTTGTGAACAATAATGACCTGCTGGAGGAAGGACTCCGCTGTTAAAGTGCTCACCTTACAAGCGCAAGGCCCTGAGTTTGATTCCCTAGCACCACATAAAGCTGGGTATGGGGGTACATGCCTGTAATCCCAGCACCTGGGAGGCTGAGACAGGCGGATTGTCCTGACTCCAGGGCCTGCCTGGGCTACAGAGCAAGACCTCATCTCAAAAGAAAAAGGATCAGTATTTTGGGGAACAAAGTGTTGGATAAAAATTACAGGACTTTTGGGCTGAGCTCCTGCCAAAGGGCCCCAAAACACCAAACTAAAAATCAAAATGGAGTAATGCATACTAAACTTCCAGTCTCTGAACAGAAACCGGGTTCCTTTTTGAAGTGCAAAGGCCTAGGCCCAGGCCTCGAGCAGGCTGGGCAGCTACCCCTCAGCCCTTCGTGTGTTTTCGTTTTATTCTGAGACAGACTCTCACTAAGGCATCCGGGATGGGCTCAGCCCTGCTGGGCGTGCTTGTGCGGTCTCGTGTGTGCCTTATTTTGCTCTCCATCTGTAAGATCACCGTCTTCTGCTCAGCTCTTTGAGGCGGGGCACGCAGGGCAGGACGCGGGGCACGCGGGCAGGAGGCGGGGCACGTGGGCTCCAGCTAAGCCTTTGCAGCGGAACAGAACTTCCCCAAGAAAAAGTCGATGGACCCAATCCGGTGCCATGTCATATCCCACCTGAGGTCCACTGGATTTTGCCCTTGTTGTTTTGAGTAATGAGAAACTGGCTTGAGTCACATATGAAGTATATAAGATGCTCAATGTGCATTGATAAGTACTAAAAAGCCTTTTTCAATTTTTTCTTTTTAAAAATTTTTTAAAAAATTATTCATATTTCACCTCTCGGTCCCCTTCTCACCCTCTCATCCTGCCCTTTCACTTTCCTCTTCCACAGTGTCCTTCTTACTTCTTCCATATCTTTTATATTTTTTCTGGTTTGGCTTCTCATATTAGAGAAGCCATATATATATATATATTTTTTTTTTTTCTCTTTTTTAAAAAGGCAATTCTTTTTTCCTTGAGACAGAATCTCGCCTGTAGCCTAGGCTGGTCCTGAACTCACTTTGGAGCCCAGAGACTCATGGGAATCCTCAGCCTCCCCAGTCCTGAGATTACAGGCATCACCATACCTAGCTTACATGGTACTTGGAAAATGAACCCAGGCCCTTGCACTTGCTAGGCAAGCGCTTTAACTACCATGCCATTCCTCCAGCCCTGAGAAGCCATATGATATTTAACTTTCTGGGTCTGACCCATTTTGCTGTGTGCAATGTTCTCAAGGCACATCCATTTACCTACAAATGACCTGAATTCGTCATTCTTAACGGCACAGTAATACTCCACTGTGTATATACACCACATCTTCTTTATCCAGTCATCTGTGCTCAGGCATACTGGCTTCTTCCAAGACTTGGCTATTATAAACTGTGCTGTTACAAACATGGGTATGCATGTATTGCTGTGGTGTGATGACTTGAACTCTTTTGGAAAGATGACCAGAAGAGGAACAGCTGGGTCAAATGGGATGTTGATGTCCAGTTTTCTGAGGCATCTCCACACTGCTTTCCATAGCGGCAGTACCAGTTTGCCGTCCCACCAGCGATGGAGGAGGGCTCCTTTTTCCTCACAACCTCACCGGCATTTGTTGTTGCTGTTGTTGTTTTTTCATGTATTTACTGGCCACTGGGAATTCCTTTTCTGAGAACTGTTTATTCATTTTTGATTCCCATTTTTTGATTGGGTACTTTATTTTGGAGGGTCTACTTTTTTCAGTTATTTGTATGTTTTTGATAATAAGATTAGCAGGCAAATATTTTTTCCCCTTCTGTGGGTCCTCTCTTCCTTTGCTGTGCAGAAGCTTTTTACTTTCATGTTGACCCATTTGTCAATTCTTGGCGTCATCTCCAGTGCTCTGGGAGTTTTAACTCCTTGCGTACGCCTGTGTCTTCAAGGGTTTTCCCTACTTTTTCTTCCAACAAGTTCAGTGTTTCTGTTTTAATGTCTAAGTCTTTGATCATTTTGATTTGATTTTGGTGCATGGTGGAAGTTGTAGGTCTAGTTTCAATCCTCTGCATCTCGTTTAGCCAGTTTTCCCAGCACCATTTGTTAATCTTTACTCCAGTGTATATTTCTGGTCCCTTTGTTGACAGTCAGATGGCTGCAGGGTTCTACTCCACTGATCTACCTGTCTGCTTTTGTGCCCATACTATGTCATTTTTATCACTGTTGCTGTGTAATATAATTTGATATCTGGTATTATGAGGCCTCCTGCTTCTGTTTTGTGGCTTAGGATTGTTTTGGCTATTCTTGGCTTCTTGTGGTTCCAGATAAATTTTTGCATAGTTTTTCCTAGTCTGTAAAAAATGCTGCTGGTATCTTGACTGGGATTGCATTGAATCCGTATATTAGTTTAGGTAGTATGGCCATTTTAACAATGTTCATTCTGTCTATCCAGGAATTGGATGTCTTTCCATTTTCTAAAATTCTCTTGGATTTTTTTTTTTTTTTTCAGAGTACTATAGGTCTCAGTTTAGAGGTTCTTTACTTGCTTTGTTGATTCCTAGGTATTTAATTTTCTTTGAGGCAACTGTGAATGGAATTATTTTCTAACCTCTTTCTCTGTGTTTTCATTGTTGCTGTAGAGGAATGCTACTGATTTTTACGTATTGATTTTGTATCTTGCAACTTGGCTGATTTTGTTTATTAGGTCTAAGAGTCTTCTGAAAGTTTTTGGGGTCCTCTATGTAAAGGATCATGTTATCTGCAAATAAGGATAGTTTAACTTCTTCCTTTCCAATGCATATTCCTTTTATTCCAGTCTCTTGCCTTATTGCTCTGGCTAAGGTTTCTCTTTCTTTTCCTTCCTTCCTTCCTTCCTTCCTTCCTTCCTTCCTTCCTTCCTTTCTTTCTTTCGAGACTGGGTTTCGCTTTGTGGCCCAAGCTAGTCCTGACCTCTCTATGGAGCCCAGGCTGGCCTTGGACTCACAGCAATCCTCCTGCCTCAGCCTCCCAAGTGCTAGGATTACAGGCTTGCGCCACCATGCCCAGCTAACATGATGCTGGGGAAGTGAACTCAGGTACTTAGCACTTGACATAGTGCTTAGCACTTAAGCCACTGAGCCATTCCTCCAGCTCCTTATTTTTATTTCAAGACGAGTTCTCACTATGTTGCTAATTGCCTAAGCTGGATTCAAACTTGCAATCCTCCTGCCTCAGACCCCCCAGAGTACTAGGACTATAAACCTGTGCCACTGGGCTTGACTCAGGCCTTTTTTTTAAGTTTTAATTTTGAAGATGCATGGTTTGGGGAGGGGGTCCCTAGCTCAACAGTTAAAGTGCTTGCCTAGCAAGCACAAGACCCTGGTTCAGTTCCCTAGGACCACATACACTGGGCGTGGTGGCACACACCTGTGGTCCTAACACTCAGGAGGCTGAGGCAAGAGGATTGCCACGAGTTCAAGGCCAGCAGGGCCGACCTAATGAGTTCAGGACCAGCCTACACTGTAAGACAAGAACATGTCTCAAAAAAAGGTAATTTTTTATATTTTGAGACAGGGACTTGCTAAGTGGCTACGTTGCCAGGCTGGGCTGAAACCTGTGATCTTACTGTCTCAGCCTCAGTGAGGGCAGGATGGGTGTGCACAACCACACCCATTTCCTATTGTTGAAAAAGTTAAAAAATAGTAACAGGTACTGTACCTACCTGCTCCATTACGACTCTGGTCCTGTTCCCTGAATCACATTCCGGATCTTGTCAGCATCGCTCTGTACCAGGCTGTTGGCTGGGTCGATTCTCAGCGCAGCTTCGTAGTCCTGTAGGCCTGTGGCGATAGCGCACATGACGGGTAAAGCGGAAATTGTGTGAATATTTGACTAGACACGCTTTATAATAAAAATGACCCCTAAAAATGTGGCTCAGGGCAATCGCTAAAGGATTTTTATTTTCTGAGGCACTGGGGACCTCTCCAGCAGAAATGGCAGCAGTGCACATGCCCCACAGGATGTCAGTCAGTTCTGGGCCGTGTGTGGGAGCATTTATGACGTGCAACCATCCCAAGGCAACCCCTCCACACCGTTTTGCAGATATTTCTATCATGTGTCACGTGACGACAATTTTTCAAGACTGAAATCTGCTGTTCACATCACACTTTACCCCCTCCCACTGAGGGAAGGGCTGCACTGGAAGCTCTCTGCCTCGGCCTCCCTGAGTCAGGACTGAACTCCAGCCTCATGCACGCTGGGCACACACTCACCGCTGAGATCCCCCTAGTCCTGAAGGATTTTCCTGAGGCCTTCGCCACTGAACCCGAAGCCTTCACCCTGAGTCATGTCTCCAGCAATGGGATGATTGATTTAGAGACAGAGTCTTGATCCATCATTAAACTGCCCAGTCTGATCTCAGTACTCAGGAGCCTGAGGCAGGAGGACTGCTGTGAGTCCAAGGCCAGCCTAGGTTCCATAGTCAGTTCAGGACCAGCCTGGGCTAGGCAGAGAGACCCTGTCAAAAAAAAATCGCTCAGCCTGGGCTTTGTAAGCCTCCTGCCTAGCCTCCCAGAATGCTAGAGACAGACATAAGCAACCAAGCCCACCTGATTTTTTTATTTTAAGACAGGGTCTTGCTCTGTAGCCCAGGCTGATCTTGAACTCAAATTATACTCCTCCTTGCTCACCTTCCCAAATCCTGGGATTACAGGCATGGCCACCAATCTCTGTTTACAAGGTGCTGGGAAATTGAACTCAGGGTCCTATGCTTTAGGCAAGTGCTTTAACTGCTATTCTAGTCCTCCAGCCCGCTGGCTGAAGTCTTGAACTATTTCTGGCCATACATCATACAGCAGTACACTGTGAGGCCAAGGCTGGAGGATCTCAAGTCTGAGGCCTACCCAGTAATCTAATGGCTCAGCAAGACCATCTCAAAATAAAAAGGGCTGAAGATCTGCTCAGTATGACAGCCCTGGAGTCAGTCCCCAGTACCAGGTGGGGCGGGTCTGAGGTCCCAGCACTCTGGGAGAGACTGAGGCAGGAGGATCCCATGTTTGAGCCCAGCCTGGGCAACTTAGAAACTTAGTGAAATCTTGTCTCAAAATCAAAAATAAAGAATGGTTTGGTGATATGGAGGCCCTGGGCTTGATCCCCAGCACAACAAAATAAAATAATTTCAAAATCATTTTTTGTCAGATACACTTCAGAGGTTGAGTTAAATGGCAAAAACCAGCCCGGCACATCTCCCAGTTCCTTACCTTCCACATAGAGCTCCAGCTGGCACAGCGCTGCCCCACGCCGCAGATGCGCCTTCAACCTCGCACTGGCATTGTCTGTAACGGGGGGT
The DNA here is from genome assembly GCA_004027205.1 of Ctenodactylus gundi. Taxonomy (NCBI): domain Eukaryota; kingdom Metazoa; phylum Chordata; class Mammalia; order Rodentia; family Ctenodactylidae; genus Ctenodactylus; species Ctenodactylus gundi. Next base: position 45,186 of record PVKB01004274.1, on the reverse strand, counting down.
GTGAGCAGCTCCAGCGCCTTCAGAAACATACATATGCACATGTGACAAGCACAGAAACAAAGAACTGGAGGTTTAACTGGGTTTTTGCCCTGAGTGAGAGCCAGCTCTCTTTAATTTATTTATTTACGTGGGAGGACAGGGGCTTGCTCTGCAGTCCAGGCTGGACCTAACTCACTACATACCCCAGGCTGGCCTCAAATTCACAGCACTCCTCCTGCCTCAGCCTCCCGAGTGTGAGATTACAGGCGTGCATCACACCATACCTGACTTAAGAGGTGCTGGAGAATAGAACTCAGGACCTGGTAGCAGTCTAACCACTGTGCTATTCCTCCAACACCTCCTCCCCTTTTATTTTGAGATAAAACTCACAGAATTGTTAAATTACTCAAGCCAGAATTTAACTTTTTTTTTTTTTTGAGACAGGGTCTCGATCTATGTCCTAGGTTGGTCCTGAACTCACTATGGAGCCCAAGGTGGCCTTGGACTCACAGCAGTCCTCCTGCCTCAGCCTCCTGGTGCTGGGATTATAGGCATGTGCTACGCCCAGCTTATGTGGTGCAGGGGAATTGAACTTGGGTACATAGCACTTGACAGAGTGCTTGCTAGGCGAGCACCGTAAAAGCTGAGCCATTCCTCCAGGGCCCCCTATATACCTTTCTAACTTGAACTTGAGAAAAAACCTCTAGCTTTAGAGCAAGTCCCACCAGGCCTGGTGGCACATACCTATAATCCCAGTATTCTAGGAAGCTGAGGCAGAAAGATCACAGGTTTGAGACCAGCCTGAACAAGTGAGTGATTTAGTGAGACTCTGCCTCAAAATAAAAAATAAAATAAAATAAAATAAAATAAAGGGCTAGGTATGCAGCTCATTGCATAAAACCTGCGTTCAAACTCTAGTACTGGGGGCTGGAGGAATGGCTCAGCGGTTAAAGCTACATCAAACGCTAAGTACCTGAGTTTGATTCCCCACACATAAGCTGAGCATGGTGGCACACACCTGCAATCCCAGCACTCGGGAGGCTGACACCGGAGGACTGCCATGAGCCCAAGGCCAGCCTGAGCTCCCTAGTGAGTTCAGGACCAGCCTGGGCTACAGAGCAAGACCCTGTCTCAAAAAAACCTCTTGTACTAGGAAAAAAAAAAAAAAGGCTTCATGGGCATGGTGGCACGTGCCTATAATCGCAACTACCCTCAGGAGGCTGAGCAGGAGGATTGGAGTACAAAGGAAACCCCAAGCAGGGTGAGTTAATTGCATAATAAATTAAATATTTATCAATGTGGCAGGTCAATTTTTCAGTAGGTAATGTTGTATGGTCTGTGAGAAAAGTTTTTCCCACCCTCATAATCTATATGTAGGACAACAATTTTGAAGAATCACATGTAAATAAATAGACACACACACACACACACACACACACACACACGCACGCACACACACACACACACACACACACACAAATATATATATATATATATATATATATACCTTAGACGAATCCTCGATGGCCTTGTGTAAGTTTTTGAGTTTTAGGTGGCAAGCAGCCCGATTCAAATACATTACTGGAATCTTGTTGTTCAGTCTTATGGCTAAATTATACGCATTAATTGCAGCCAAGTAGTCTTCTGTTGCAAACAATTTGCTAATAAGACAAAAACAGAAAGGAAAAACAATACATTTTTGTGCTGTGCATATATATATATATGTGTGTGTGTGTGTGTGTGTGTGTGTATTTGTTTTTGAGACAAGGTCTCACTCTGCACTCCTGGATGGTCCTAAACTCACCATGTAGCCCAGGCTGACCTCAAACTCACAGCAATCCTCCTGCCTCAGCCTCCTGAGTGCTGGGGTGACAGGTGTGTGCCACCACACCTGGTTTATACAGTGCTAGGGAATTGAATGCAGGGCCTTAGGCTTGTTAGTCTATTTCTCCAGCCCAAGAAAGACAATATAACATTGAAACAGAAACACAGAAATAACGTCCACCTGTAGCTGGTTGCACCCGCTGCAGGGCGGAGATTGCAGGCCACCTGCCTGACCTCTCCACATTGTCAGCAGGTAATGTTTTTATTTTTCATTTTTAAAAAAAATTTTGTGGCACTGGGGATCAAGCCCAGAGCTTCCTTCATACTGAGCCACATCCTTGGGCCGTTTTTATATTTTTGATTTTGACACAAGGCCTTGGTAAGTCACTAGCCCAGGCTGGGCTTGAATTAGTCTTTTTTGTTTTGTTTTCTTTTAGGCCAGTCCTAAGCTCTCTATATTGGCCAGGCTGGATCTGAACTCACGGCAATCCTCCTGCCTTACCCTTCCTGGTGCTAGGATTACGGGCACATGCCACCACACCCAGTTTATGTGGGGCAAAATCTTGAGCTCCAGCTGCCTAGCTACACTCCCAGCCCCCTGGGCTTGAACCTGGAATCCTCCTGCCTCAGCTTCCCAGAACGATGGGTTTCCAAGCCAACATGTAACATGGCAGCCATCAACAGGTTAGGCCACCTCCAAGCACATTCCTATCCTCTTAAAATACTCAGATTGTCACCTGAGTCAGTTGGTTCATGACCAGGCTTCTTAATCTGGGTGTGATGGTGCACGCCTGTAATCCCAGCATCCTAGAGGCTGAGACAGGGGGATTTCTGTGAGTTCGAGACTAGCCAGGGCTACATAGGGAGTTCAGAACTAGTCTGGACTACAAAGCAAGACCTGGTCTCAAACCTCACATTCTGGTAAATTCTGTTTCTGGGGGAACCTGTGTCCCTCACTGCCCACAGCCCCACTATCTTCCACCGGTTTCAAAGGCGGAGAACGAGAAGTTGGGAAAAGTTCTCCCCCTGCTGGATGCGAGCGAGAAAGCACCGGCCACCTGCCGTTGGCCTTCACAGCAGAGGAGAACCTAGAGAATCAAGCTGATGCAAAGAAGGGGTACCCAGGGGCAGAAGGGACGTGAGCCCCGTGACACAGTGGCCTATGTTGGAAGCCTGCCAGAGCTACAGAGTGGGGCCAGGACCAGCGTAAACTACAGAGTGAGACCTAGTCTCAAAAAAAAAGAATTAAACCTCTGGAGGGTTACCTCCATGCGAAGCTCCTCCAATGTGTTGATGATGTAAGCCAATAAATCTTGTTTATTGTCATTTTTCTTTCCTTCTTTTTCTTTTTTTCTTTCTTTCTTTCTTTTTTTTTTGAGACAGGATCTCACTCCTCAGCCGAGGCCAGTCCCAAACCCACTATGTAGCCCAGGCTGGCCTTGGACTTAGGGCAATCCACCTGCCTCAGCATCCCGAGTGCTGGGATTATGGGTGTACACCACCACACCAAGCTTATGTTGTGCTGGGGAACTGAACACCCAGGGCCTTGCACTTGCAAAGCAAGGACTTTAACTGCTCTGCCATTCCTTCAGCCCTTGTTTTTGTTTTTGTGGCAGGGTCTCACTCTGTAGCCCAGGTTGGCCTGGAACTCAGGCCATCCTCCTGGCTCAGCCTCCCAAGTGCTGGGATTACAGGCGTGTGACACCACATCCAGCTTACGTATATTGCTTTTAATATGAAGCCAGCATCACAGTATCTTCGTGCAGGTATGTGGGCCAGTACAACTTATCACTCAGAGGGGAGGGGACTGGGTACTAAGTAAAGCACCACATGGGGTAGAACAGGTCCTGTCCAGACGACTGCACAGAGCCACCAGGACAGTGCGGTTGATGGGCCAATGATACGCCACATGGGCTGGAGGGAGGGCTCAGCAGTTAAAGCACCAGCCTAGCAAGCGCTAAGTACCGGAGTTCAATTCCCCAGCACAACATAAAGCGGGCATGATGGTGCACGCCTGTAATCCCAGCACTCTGGAGGCTGAGGCAGGAGGATTGCTGTGAGTCCAAGGCCAGCCTGGCCTCCATAGTGAGTTCAGGACCAGCCTGGGCCCCAGAGCGAGACCCTGTCTTAAAACAAAACAACCAGCCAGAATAACAGGCCTTGTGCCCGAGGAGAGGCCCTGTCCTCCGAGCACCTCGTGATATCGTGCCCACCCAAGTTCGTGGAAGTCCGCGCAGTGACGTTCTCATGAGGCAGCCCCTGCCCTGGGTGACAAGTGCCTGGAGAGCAGCGCTTCTGCCGAGGAGGTGGCTCACGCCCATGGAGGTGAGGAGGGCGTCGGTGGGCCCACCTGAGGCCCAGGAAAGCGCAGTCCAGCCCCGACCCAAAGCCTCAGAACCAGTCCTGCCTGGAGACTCCCAAGGGTGCGGCCTGGAGCACAGGTCCCTGGTGACCAAGAGCAAACACAGCCCTCCCTGCTGGCCCAGCTGGTGGAGCGTAAGCTGTCTGGCCCCTGCGTCTATGCACGTGAGCACACCCCAGTCCTGCGCCCAAGAATGCTCAAACGTGCGGGCGCAAGCTAATTCTCAGTGCAGCTAGCTGGGAGGCGGCTCCGGACAAGTTTGAGCCTCGCTTGGGCAACCTGGATCTTGTCTCAAAATCTAAAGAAGGGCTGGGGATGTTGCTCCGTGTGGAGACCCTGGCCTCAATCCTCAGCACCACAAAAACAAATCAAGTCTGATGAACGAGTGAGGGAGACAACAGGAGAGTCAGAAGAAAGGTCACAGTGGATGCAGGGCTCAGGGTGACACTGGGTGCCAGGCTGACCTGGGCAGACGGCTAGGGCCAGCGTCTGCAGAATGGACGGCTGACCCCTCCACGTGCAATGCCCAGTGCAATGCATTTTGGCTTCAGACCACCAGAGGTTTTCTTTCCTTTTTTTTTTTTTTTCTGAGACAAGGTCTTACTCTGTAGTTTAAGCTGGTCCTGACCCCACTTTGTAGCCCAGGCCGGCCTCCAACTCACAGCAGTCTTCCTGCCTCAGCCTCCTGAGTGCTGGGGTTACAGATGTGCACCACTCTGCCAGTTTACGGGCTGCTGGGGAACAGTTCAGGCCTTGCAATTGCTCTACCCACCATTCCTCCAGCCCAAAACAATGTTAGCAAGCACCCCAAAGAGGTGATTTTTTTCATCTCTATGATACTTAAACACACCAACATATTGAATTGTTGGATCATGTGACTTTTTCAATAGGGAAACCCTGCCCCCTGGCTGGTCCTCACCTCTCACCACCGCAGCCACACAGACAAGCACAGGGCTCGACACACCTGGAGAGCTGCTCAGCACCAGTGCCTACGCAGGGCACAGCTCTCATGACCAGGATTCAGGTGACTTACTTTCCTTTTTCCTTCAGCCACTCTGGGTTTTTCTCCTCTTCTTTTAAATCACCAAATTCAGGGACATCGGTGTTTATGGCTCTCCGAGCCTCGGCTTGTTTGTGCAGCCACTGAAGCAAGAATAAAGTCTTAGTTCATTCTGTGTAGCTATAACAACATAGCCAAGGCTGGGCTCTTTATTAAGAAAAGAGGTTTATTTTGCTCACAGTCTTGGAGACCGAAAGCCCAGGGTTGGGTGGCCCATCTTGTCAGGCAGGAGGGAGCTTTGGGCTACTTACACCACAGCCACAGCTTCTTAAGCTGATATAATGCCCTTTGTTGATTCTTGGTGTCATTTCCCATACACTTCATGGTTTTATTTTATTTCTTTTTTCTGAGACAGGGTCTCACTCTGTAGCCCAGGCTTGTCCCAAACTCACTATGTAGCCCAGGCTGGCCTTGAAGACTCAGCAATCCTCCTGCTTCAGCCTCCCCAGTGCTGGTATTATAGGCGTGCAACACCATGCACAGCTCATGTGGTGCTGGGGAATTAAACCCAGGGCCCAGAGTAACCTGTGGGCTATTCCTCCAACCTCCATCAGGTGTTTTTTTTCTTACCCCAAGTTCAGTGTTTCAATTTTATTCTATTATTTATTTGTATATTTTTCGTTAAGGTCTTGCTCTGCAGTCCAGGTTGGTCCTGAACTCACTGTGTACCGGAGGCTGGCTTTGAACTCAGGACAATCCTCCTGCCTCATCCTCCCGAGTGCTGGGATTACAGGCGTGTGCCACCACACTTCGTTTATGTGGTGCTGGGGGACACAGGGCCTCAAGCTTCCTGGCGTGAGTGAATCCCCTAACCTCAGTGTTATAATTTTAGTATACAGGTCTTTGATTCATTTTTATTCGATTTTGGTACACAGTGAAAGACGTGAGTCTACTTTTATTCTTCTGCATGTGAATAACCAGTATTCTCAGCACCACTGTTAAACAGGCTGTCTCCTCTCAAGAACATGTTTGGCTCCTTTGTCAAAGACCAGGTGGTGAAGGTGCTCAGGGCTGTCTCTGCACTCACAATTCTGTTTCTTTGATCCATTTATTTGTTTTTTTCCCCTAATACCATGTAATTTTTATTGCTATTGCTTTGTAAAATAACTTGATGTCTGGTATGGTGATATCTCCTGCTTTCATCTTGTTACTTAGGATTATTTTTGCTATTCTGGCCTCTTCTGGTTCTAAATAAATTTTCATATTACTTATTTTTCTAGTTCTGTGAAAAATGCTGTTGGTATTTTGATCAGAATTGCATTGAAACCATTTATCAGGGTTTTTTTGGGGCTCTTTTCAGTTTATTACATGAAGGAGTTACACTAGTCCAAGTTAAAGTGGACCCCAAATGGTTACATTATACAAGCTGTGAGGTTTTGAAACTTGTGACAAGGGACAGTAGGGAAATTCTACTCATTGTACAAAATCCTCACTTAAAGCAGGAGGTGAAACATTGAATGGTCTCTCTGATATGAGAATCCAGATCACAACTCTTATGGAACTTAAAACGAAAGCCAAAGTGAAACAGGGGGTAGAGTGGGGAGGGGAGGGAGGGGAAGGGACAAAAGGAGAATGGGAAAGTCTTTGTCACCGTGACAAGATACGTATGTGCACAAAATCCTCAACTTCATTGTAAACCTTAAATTTTGCACTAATACATATCAATAAAATGGAGGGTAAAAAAGAGAATCCTCGCTTAAGCTTCAGTGAGCCACAAGCACTGAAAGCCCGTGGATTTTCAGCTGATCGTCCTTAGCCGGCCCAGTCGCCACCAGGAGCTGGCTCTTGTGCAGCTCACCCGGTAGCTAAGCTACTTCTCCGTGTTCTGGATGCTCAGTCACAGCACCACTGCAGGCAAATCTCTTCTTAAACGCCTTCACCGGTTCCTTTTTACCATAATCACCAGCGATCCCCTGCACAGCAGGAAAGGTCTTCCTGCCGCTTCTTTGTTGAATTCTTACATGGATGTAATCATCACCCTTACCTGCATCAGCAAAGGGGTCGAAAAAGGCAGGCGGGGGGATGGAGCGTTGGGGAACTGGGGGGTTTAAGGGGGAGGCAGCTGAGTCCCGGGCGGCGGTTCAGTGACTGGGGTGTCCATCAGTTTTGTCAGTACGGCCATTTTTATAACACTGGCTCTGCCTATCCAGGAACAGTGGCCGTCTTTTCATTTTCTAATATTCTCTTCAATTTTTTCCATACTACAGCTTTCACCATAGAGAAACTTGCTTAGTTAGACTGATTCCTAGGTGTGCAAATGTCTTCGAGGTGACTGAGAGTGGGACCATTTCTCTGATCTTTGTGTTTTCACTGTTGCTGTAAGGAATGCTACTGATTTCGGTGTGCTGATTTTATATCCAGCAACTTGGCTGAATTTATTAGTTCTGTGACTTTTGGTGGAGTTTTTGGGGTCCTCTTTGTAAAGGATCCTATCATCCACAAACAAGTGTAGCTTGGCTTCTCTCTTAATTCCAATCTCTTGCCTGATTGCGCTAAGGTTTTGAACACTATGTTGAATACAAGTTGTGCGAGTAGACTCTGTCGTCCTGTTCCTGATTTCAGTTCTTGTTTTAAGTCTCCCCCATGCACATGCCTATGTGGTGCTCATTTAGAATGATGTTGGCAATAAGAGTGTCATAAATTGCTTTTTATCAGCTTGAAGTAGGATCTTTCTATACCATTTTCATCAGTTTTTATCATGAAAGGTTGTCGTGTTTGGTCAAAGGCTTTTTCTGCGTCTACTTAGATGATGTGATTTTTATGTCCTTCCTGCTGTTATGTGGTGTGTTACATTAACTGATTTATGTATGCTGAACCATCCTTGTATCCTTGAGATGAAGCCAATTGAGTCATGTTGTAATGTTGTATGATCTTTTCAATAATTCGTTGCATTCTGCTTGCAAGCATCTTGTTAAGAATTTTTGCATCTATATTCATTAAGAAAACTGGCCTCTTTCTTTATTGGGTCTTTACCTGGTTTTGTGATCAAAGTGATGCTAGCTTCCAGGAAGGAGCTGGGCAGTCTGCTTTTCTTTCAATTTCATGGCAAAGTCTGAAAAGCATGGGTGTTAACTCTTCTCTGAGGTTCTCCCGAACTTCTGCAGTTAATCTCCCACCAGGCCCTAGACTTTTCCTTGTTGGACCCCTTATAACTGCCTCAGTTTTCAGCATGTCTTCTTTGAGCTGACTGGGCACTTTTTTTTTTGAGACGAGGTCTCGCTCTGCAGCCTAGGCTGATCCTGAACTCAGTATGGAGCCCAGGCCGGTCTTGGACTCACAGCAATCCTCCTGCCTCAGCCTCCTGAGTGCTGGGATAACCAATGTGCACCACCATGACCGGCTTACATCGTGCTGGGGAATCGAGCCTGGGTACTTAGTTAGCACTTGATGTAGTGCTTGCTAGGCAAGCACTTTAACTGCTGAACCATTCCTCCTGTCCCTAAACTACACTCTTAAAGTAACAGCAGTAGTGTAATACATAGTTTAAAAATTCAACACCTATACTCATGCAATTACTGAAATGAAGGCACAGCACTTCAGCAGTGATGCTGTGATGGAAGCCAGCGCACGCACCTCCTCCTCCTCTGCTGCCTGGGACTCGCGGAGAGCGGTGGGGAACACGCGCGGGGTGAAGCTGATCTGGATCCTGCCGGCAGGGCGAGGAGCAGGGGCACTGTCTCCCTTCAGCTCCTCAAAAATCACACTTCCCAAATTTCTTCCTTCGAAGGCACAGCAGCAAATTAGTAATTTATTTCTTATTTCCTAGTTAGCAAACTGACTTTCAAGAAAATTATACACCAAAGGTAATTCTGAAATCCTAAAGAAGATATACCAAAGATATTGTCCATGAAAAGAAATATCAGATTCATTACTGTTAATATGGCAGCTAGTCTATTCTTATTCAGCTATTTTTATTCTTTGAAATGTACTTACATTTCACACAGGGTCTCTTCAAGTTTTCCAGGCTGGCCTGAAACTCATCGTCCTGCCTCAGCGTCCTGCGCAGCTGGGATGACAGGCGTATGCAACTTCCCAGCTAACTCTATTCTTTAGTCAGTGGCCACTACTTTCCTGGGGTTCTCCCGGTTGGACCTCAGTCCCCTCCCAGGGACAGCAACTCCACAGGGGTTATAATGGGGGAGGTGTCAAGCAAGGTATGGTTACACCCGCCAGTGCTTCGCCTGCCTAGCAAGAGCTTAGGCAAGTGCTAAGTACCTGAGTTCGATTCCCCAGCACCACAAAAGCTGGCCATGGTGGTGCACACCTGTAATCCCGGCACTCGGGAGGCTGAGGCAGGAGGATGGCTGTGAGTCCGAGGCCAGCCTGGGCTCCACAGTGAGTTCAGGACCAGCCTGGGCTGCAGAGCGAGACCCTGTCTCAATAATAAGAAGAAGAATAGCAAAGAGTACAGAGCGTTCATGTCCACAGTGCCTGCTTATCTTCCTAGCTATTCTGGAAGCTAAACCACTGAGCCCAGGAGCTCAGGACCAGCTTGCAGCACAGCAAGTCCCATTTCAAGTAAATGAATGAGTGAATGAAAAAATTAAAGAGATCACAAAGGCTTCCAGAGGCGGGGCCAGGAAGGCCACGGGATACAAAGACCAGGGCGCCACACTGGCCTGAGTCAGCTGTCAGACCTGAGCCAACACTCATGCACAATGCAGGTCACATGACAAGGTGGAATTTGTCTCATTTGGCCTATAATTTTCCAATTGTCACAATGGGGATCAAGCCCACAGCCTTTACACTGAGGGATAATCCAATCCATTTTAATTTTTATTTTGAAGCAGGGCCCCAGTAAGTCACTAAATTCCCCAAGCAGGGCTCAAACTTCCAAGCAGGGATCCCAGGACTGCACCAAAAGGCCTGGACACCTGCAATTTTGGGTCACTATGTCCCAAGCACAGAGATAGGCAAGTGACAAAAAGACTGCTATAAAAGAAAATTGTACACTCTAGAAAGCAAATTAACAAAATTGATTTGTAAACACAGAAACTCCGAGTTACAGGTGTGTTCCACACTCCGTTTATGTGAAGCTAGGGAATGGAGGCCACGGCTGCGTGCTTGCCAGGCAAGTGCTCTAAGTACTGTGTTACTCCTCCAGCCCCTTTTCACTATTTTTGAAACAATTTGGTTAGATTGAAAATTGTTGCTTGAAAACTTAATAAAATTGCCCCTAAGATTGACTAGCTCTGGAGTCCTTTTTGCAACTTATACATTATTAGTTATTTAGTTTTTTTTCAATTTTCTAATTTTTTGTAGTACTGAGGATTGAACCCAGAGCCAGTTCCTTTTTTTTTTTTATTTTTTATTTTTATTTGAGACTGGGTCTCGCTCCGCTCCGTAGTCCAGGCTGGTCCTGAACTCACTCCGGAGCCCAGGCTGGCCTTGGCTCATATCAGTCCTCCTGCTTCAGCCTCCAGAGTGCTGGGATTACAGGCGTGCACCACCACGCCCAGCTAACGTGGTGCTGGGGAATCGAACTCGTGTATTTAGCACTTGACTTAGTGCTTGCTGAGCAAGCGCTTTAACTGCTGAGCCACTCCTCCAGCGCTCCAGAGCCTGTGCACTGAGCTATATCCCAGCCCTCTTTGATTTTGTATTTTGAGACAGTCTCATCAAGCTGCTGAGTGCCGAGGCTGGGCCTCACCTGGCTGGGCCTGTGCTGCCGGGGTGTGCTTCTTTTGTCTTTCTTTGGGTGTGCCGGGGATTGAGACCCGTGATGGGGGCTTGAGCTCCGCCCTCAGCCCTTGCCTCCATTTCATTTCCAGGCAGGGTCTCACCAACTGGCTCAGGCTGAGCTTACGGGTGCCCACCTATCACCATGCCTGGCCTTGGGAAGCTGAGGCAGGAGGAATGCCGTGAGTTCAAGGCCAGCCTGGGTTAATACAATGAGTTTAGGACCAGCCTGGACTTCAAAGCATGACTGCATTAAAAAACTGAGGGCACAGCTTAGTGATTAGAAGTGCTGGCCTAGGAAATGTGGGGCCCAGGGTCTGATCCCCAGGACCACACACTAGACAGGTGTGGTAGCACAAGCCTATAATCCTTGCACTCAAGAGGCTGAGGCAGGAGGACTGCTGTGAGTTCTAGACCAGCCTAGGTTATATAGTGAGCTCAGGACCAGCTCTGAGCTACAGTGCAAGACCGTGTCTAGAAAAAGAAACAAAGAGCCAAGCCTGGCAGCACAGGCTGTAGCCTCAGCACTTGGGGAGGCGGAGGCAGAAGAATCCCAAGTTTGAGCTCAGCCTAGGAATTTATCAGCTTAGTGAGACTCTATCTCAAATAAATAATAAAATGAGCTGGAGTGTAGCTCAGAGTGCATGCCCTAGGTTCAATTTCTGGTACTGCAAAAAAAAAAAAAAAAAAAAAAAAAAAATTATTCGTGGGGTTACTAGGATCAGGTGGTATCAAGTTTGCATAAGGACTACACTGAGAAGAAAACATGTAAGTGAACTTCAATATGGACATAAATGTGAAATCATTTATAAAATGTTACTAAACTGAATTTAGCTGTATAACCAGCATGATCAAATAGGACTTCTCAGAGGAATGCAAGAAAAATCGATTAACATATCATACTCATTAAATAAAAGAAGTCAGGTGCTTTGGGAGGCTGAGTCAGGAGGATCACACATTCAAAAACAGAGTGGACAACTTACTAATGTAGTGAGACCCTCTCTCAAAATGAAAAAGGGGTGGGCATGTAGTTGAATGTGATTCAGTCCCTAGTAGGAAAAAGAAAAAAACAAAGAATAAAAAGACAAAGGCAAATGCTTTAGATAAATCTCAATATTCACTTGTTTCCAAGAACTTAGACAAATTCGACAGGACTGCTCTATCCTTATTACCTAGCTGCCCTCTGATATATTTGTAATAAAAATACTGAAATGTAATTTCATTTATTTTGGTGGTTTTTGGGATTTGATCCAAGGCCTTCACAATGAGCCCTTTTTCTGAGTTCTGATTTTGAGACAGGGTCTCACCAAGTCATTTGTTGCCTAGGCGGGGCTTGAACTTGTGATGCTCCTGCCACAGCCTTTCAGAGTGCTGGGATTATAGGCATGTGTGGAGAGGGGGAAGTGAACCTGGGTCCTTGCGCTTGCCAGGCAGGTGCTTTAACCACTGCGCTACACTCCCAGCCCTTAAATTTTAATCATAGTTGTAATTTCTAAATCTTTTTGTTCCGTCAGTGTTCTTTACAGCCTTACGCCTTTGTTTAATGAATAAAGTACATTCTCATGTGTCAGGGGACATCAGTTGCAAATTCCCTCTGCTTTCTGGGATGCTTAGCTGGGCCAAGTGACGGTTTTCTGCTGGGCTCTTGGCTATCTACCCACATATAGGATGAAGTGTTAATAATTCTGACTGAGCTTCCTGCTCACGCAGAGCCCAGCTGACTGCAGGGTGACCTTGCTGGTGCCCCTCCCTGCCCACCCACCAACCTCCCTGGGGTGTCCGTGCATTTGTGTGTGCTGCAGGTGGACTGCACAGTGCCGTGGTGGAAAGAGACCCGAGGAAAGGAAAGCTGCAGAGTGCTTCCTTTACCTGAAACGACAGGTAGCTGGGCACGGTGGTGCAGGCCTGTCATCCCAGACTCTGCGAGGCTGAGGCAGGAGGATCGCAAGTTTGAGCCCAGCCTGTCAACTTGGTGAGAACTTTGTCTCACATAAACAATAAAAGGACCCAGGTACAATCCCCAGTAGCTCTAAGAAGAACAAAAGCAAAGAGATCTATGACAGATAACTGTAGGATACATATAAGGTCACAGACCAACATTAGTTGGAGGTTTTGGAATACAGCTGCACGAATAAAGGGACATTACTATACACCCCAAATGTTTCATAGTCTAAAGTCATAGAAAAATCAGGCTCTTGGCTGCCTTTTGTTTTGTGTTTCTGAGTCAAAGACTCACGCTGTTGTCCACACTGACCTTGAACCCTTCCTCTCCCTGCCTCAGCCTCCTCAGCACAAGGCAGAATGGCTGTCTCATCGGATCAAGGGCCGGAAGGAACCTTCATACCGAAAGCGAAGTTTGCTTCCCGCGCTCATTTTCCTAAGTCATGCCTGGATACGGTCTCGGCGTAACGCTCGTGGCTTCTGACTCCGGAGGGTCAGGAAGGCTCCTGGCACCGCCAGGCCCCTCACGTCTGTGGCCGGGGTTTGCCTTTGGCACACAAGTGATGATGACATGGGACCCTCACTCACTGTAACAGAAAAGCTCACTACGGCCCACAAAAAGACGGAGGCTCTCCTCTGTCTCCGTGTCGGACTGGAAGCCGAGTTCCAGCCCCACCTGCGAGGCCCAGGAAGGACAGGCCTGGGCCTCGGAACAGAAGGGGGCCGAGAAGCCCCGCCTCCTACAGGTGACCCTATCAGGCCCTAACGCCGCTGCGGACCGGCGGGAGGCGGAGCTTTGCTTCCCCCTCCCTTGAGAGAATGGTCTCAAGGAGAGGGGTCAGGCCAAGGCTGGGCGCCGCCGGCTCACCAAGGCAGGAAAAGGGTCAGGGCGCAGCGCCCTACCAGGACCCGCGCTTTCAGAAACCACAGATGTGCTCACTGTACCTTTTGTGGCAAGGGACCCAGATGTTGAATTTCGAGTGAGACTTCTGGGCTTTCCTTTTTTTCTTTCTTCAGTTTGCTTTTCCTGGGGACACAGTTTCTCCGTCCTCTGGGCTGTCTTCCGTTCTTCAGCCTTTCTCTGACATTCTCTCCAGGCTTCCAGTTCGCTAGTCGCTTTTCTCCGCTCGTTTTCCTTCATAGCTTCTATTTTTTCCCTCTCTTCTTCTTCAATCTGTAAACATTGCAATGACCACATTATTTATTTATATTATTATTTATTTATTCCTTGAGACAGAGTCTCGCCTTGTGGCCTAAGCTGGTCCTGAACTCACTTTGTAGCCTCAAACTCGCAGCGATCCTCCTGCCTCAGCCTCCTAGTGCTGAGATTACAGGTGTGCACCACCTCGCCCAGCTATTATGTAGTGCTGGGGAATCCCACTCAGGGCCTTGCACATGCTAGGGAAGTGTTGTAACCGCGAAGCCCTGGTTAAAACCCTCTCCCCCAGTGTTTAAAACACAGGGAAAAACAGCATTTAAGTAAGCACGGGAGGGACTGAGGCGCAGCTCCGAGGCGCAGTTTGCCTAGCATACATGGGCAAGGGCCTGCGCACCATCCCGGCACTACACCCACAGTGTTTCCCCACCAGCACAGCAAGAGAGGCGTGGAGCCCACATGCACCCAGAGGGCCAAGCCACAGTGTGGGGGCGGCTGACCTCTCACTCTTTATTTTATTAATGAATTTTAATGTTTTTTGTTTTTTTCCTGGTCAAATTATTTGTGATTATAATGTGAATTACTAATAATACAACATTTTTGTCGTTGTACAAACTTTGAGTATTCCATTCTGGTCTGGTCCACAAAGTTTGTGCTTAAGACAGTTACAAAAAAATTCCTATAATATTTTGAGAAAGTATATGCCTTTGTGGTGGGCCACCCTCAAAGCTGTCCGGCTGTGGGGGGCTCCCTGATTGAGCTGGGTGGGGGTTAGCCACCCTGATCTGAAGTCCTCACTGCATCCCCATCGCCCCGCTGCTTCGAATAAGAAATCAACATGAGCTAGGTGTGGCTCAGCTAACAACTGGCTGCCGCTGTCTCTTCACATCCTCTGACTGAAATTACTGAGATTACACCATAACAATGGCTCCAGCTGGCTAGGCACTACGGCACACTCCTGTAATCTCTGCACTTTGGGAGGCTGAGGCAGGAGGGTTGCAAGTTCTAGCCCAGCTGGGGAAACGTAATGACTTTGTGATTTAACCAGACCCTCAAAAAACAAACAAATAAATAAAGGGCTGGGATGTAGCTGCAAGTTAGTTAGAAGGCCCCGGGTTCAATCTTCAGTGTTTTAAAAAACAACCAACCTCCATCTATTTACCAGATACAGTTCTGCCATGGGTACAGACGTAAGAGTAACGTCTTCGTATTAACGCACTCAAACGTTGGAGCAGCTGCTACTCCGTACTTGGTAATGACAATACGCACGAGGAGGGGAACCCAGCCCGAGCGAGCGGCAGCACACCGGCAGCAGGGCCGAGTGCGGCGGCGCCAGGCCCAGCCGGGCGGCTCCCGGCCCAGCCGGGCGGCTCCCTCACGGCAACCCCACCTTTGGGCCGCACACGTGATGCCCCGTCGCCTTCCCGCGCGTGGGCCCTCGTCCATCCTGCCCTATGACAGTGGGACGCTTGGCACTGCTTTGTTAGTTCAATATTTATCAATTACATAAATGTTAGATTATCTTGCTTTCTTTTCAAATGGGGAAAACAATGAACATCAAAAGGCTGAGGCTGTGCCAATAAACAAAGAACAGGTGGCTGCCGTCCCCTGTGCCAGAGGGAGGGGCCCGAGCCCCAGAACCGCTGGCTGGGCTCCAGCGGGAGGGAACCTCGGAGACGGACACGGCACTGCTGCGCGTGTGGAGCTCGGAGCCAGGCGCGGCTTACTGTGGGGCCCTCCCTCGTTTCCAGCTGTCAGAATGAGAATCACATGGAAGAAGCTATTCACCAAATTGGCCAGGGCAGGAAAAATACCGATTAGCGCGTGCCTGGGACAGGAGTGAGCTGCTTTCCACGTGGTGAAAATGCTCCAAAACCCACTGTGGACTGTGGTGGTACTGCCCAGCACTGACCACAGCAAAGGCCACTGAACACGTATTTCAGTCGCACTCTGCATGAATTATTCCTCAAAATACCTCAGAAGTAGATGAGTGACGGCACCTTTCACTTCATGGTGGCGCAGGCCTGCAATCCCAGCACCTTGGAGGCTGAGGTGGGGGGATGCAAAATGGAGCTGGGTGTGGGCCGGGATGGAACTAAACCAGAAGAAAGAGCCTGGACTCATCCTCCAGTCCTGCAATTTCACTCAAAATTCTCATCACTTAAAAAGAAAATGTCAATATTTGATGTTTCGTCTATACTATTTGCTTTAAAAAATTATGTCCATTATTTCAACATTTTTTGAGATAGGGTCTCGCTCTGTGGTCCAGGCTGGTCCTGAACTCACTATGGAGCCCAGGCTGGCCTTGGACTCCAGGCAATCCTCCTGGCTCAGCCTCTCGAGTGCTGGGATTACAGGCATGCACTACCACGCCCATTTTATGTGGGGCTGGGGAATACGAACTTGGGTACTTAGCACTTGCTAGGCAAGTGCTTTAACCGCGGAGCCATTCCTCCGGCCCCTCCTTCAACATTTAAAAGAAGTAAAATACACCATAGAAATTTTATGGGAGAGGATCTGACTGTGTTTTCCAATCTGGCTTCAAACTCCTGGGCTCAAGTGATCGTCCTGCCTCAGCTTCTGGAGCTACAAGTACGTTTCACATGCTTGGCCTCCTATCCGACCTGTACGACCTCAACTTGCATACAGATTCTCAGAAACGCGGTTAAGCAGCACACAGAGTCCATGCAGCACAGCTGCAAGTCTATAACCAAACGCTAAGACTACTGTGAATTATCTTTCTCACTTTTCAGGACAACAGGTTTTTATTTAGAAACAGAAGGTGGAGGAGGGCAAGCCCCCTGAGCCGGGAGGGTCCCCCGCGAGCTGGCCGCAGCGGCAGGCAGGTCATCGTCACGTCACTCGCTGTCATTGCAAGGGGGCTCACCTTCATCATGGCGCTGAGAGCTTGTTTCTGACCTTCGCGTCTGGCTGCGGCTCTGGCTTCCGCAGCCTCTTTTGCTGTCTCTTGTGCTTGTAAAACAGATTGCTCTCTGATTCTCTGCATTGTCTCTTTGTCAACTGGAGTGGAAGGAACAGAAAGGAGCATGCTAAGTCAGGATTGGGGCGAGAACTGGCTGAGGGACAGCAGCTGACGCGTGGGTCTGTGATGAGCAGCTGAGACACAGCTTCAAAGGGAAGGGCTGGGCTGGCAGCTCAGCGGTTAAGGTGCTCTTCCAGCATGCGCCAGGCCCTGGGCTCGACTCCCCACCACCGCATAAAGAACAGCTAAGCCTGTAATCCCAGAACTCAGGAGGCTGAGGCAGGAGGTTTGCCACGAGTTTGAGACCAGCCTGGGCTATGGTGAGCTCAGGACCAGGATGAACTACAGAGTGAGACCCCGCCTCAAGACCAAACCAAGCCAAACAATAAATAGTCCAGGATGGCCTAAAATTCACAGCAATCCTCCTGCCTCAGCCTCCTGAGTGCTGGGATTACAAGCACGTGCCTACACCCAGTTTATGTGGAGCTGGAGTATTGAACCTTGGGCCTTGCACTTGCTAAGCAAGCACTCTAACTGCTGTGCTATTCCTCCAGTCCCCTCATCTGGTTTTAAAAAGGATAATAATACTGATGGGAGTAGGTTACTACAAGGATTAACAGATATGTTAGTACCTGACACACAGTAAGTTGTCAGGAAAGGCCCCGTCAGGAAGGCGCTCTCCTATGACAAAAGCCCACCTGTCCTCTGCTTACTGCCCCAGCTCTGAATGACTTCACCACTGGGCTATGTAAGCAGGAGCTGAAGAACTGCCTCAGGTAAATCAGGCACATGTGCCTTTTTTCTAAGAAGAGCAACAGGAGTCTGGGACACGCCACTGCTAAGTGCTGCACGGCCTACTGGTCATACTGAGCCAAAAGCATTCGCAAAACAGCAAGTGAAATGAAAGGCTCTGAACTCCTCTTATCTGCCTAAAATATTCTGGGAAAAAAAAGCCCCTCATTTGACATAAATCTCCCCTGAAGAGTACTGACTTTTATTTTGAGAGGTCATCTTGCTCTATGGCCCAGGCTGGCTTCCAATACCTGGGCTCAGAAGACTGTCCTGCCTCAGCCCTTTGAGTAGCTGGGGACACAAGTGTGCGCCACGCCCATGACAGTATTAACTCTTATTAGATGACAGGATGCTAGAGGTCCAGTCCACATCTGAACAAACTTTGGTACAAGCTATCGTATGTCCCATTATTCTTCCAAAGACCATTCCTCCCTCCTAGACACTTCCTGTCCCAAGTGGCCCACACTCCCTCCTTCCCAGTGAGTCATCACACACTCAAATCTCACCCCTTTGTCTGGGGAGTCAAAAAGAGAAATTTTTCAGATACAAAACAGAAAAGGTACAAATAAAGAATTCATCACCTGATAGAGAAAGAGTCTCCCACATGACCGCTTCCTTTTTGTACAGCGTGAAGGAAACCACATCGTCCCCAATCTTGGCTTTGCTGCTCGCTGCATCAATGGCCCCGTAGAGAAATGCCTCAAAGAGGAAGGGTGGGAAATTGACCTGCTCAGGAGGAGGAGGGACATCAAGTTTTAGTCACCCAAATTAAAAATGCTGCCTTTAAAAGAAATGTGTAATAAAGGTAAAACTGATTTTTTTTTTTTTTTTTGAGGCAAGGCCTCACACTAGAGTCTAGGCTGGTCCTGAACTCACCATGTAGCCCACATTGGTATCAAACTCATGGTAGTCCTCTTGCTGCAGCCTATCTAATGCTGGGATTACCACCACGAGCCACCGTGCCCAGTTTATGTGGTGCTGGGGAACCAACTCGGGGCTTTGTGTTTGCCAGGCAAGCGCTCTAACAGCTGTACTATTCCTCCAGCCCTGATATTTTTTTTTCTTTTTTTGAGACAGTCTCACTCTGTAGCCCAGGCTAGTCCGGAACTCACTATGTAGCCCAGGCTGCCCTCACACTCACAGCAATCCTCCTTTTGCTTTGGCCTCCCTAATGCTGGGATTACAGGCATGGCTACCATGCCCAGTTTATGTAGTGCTGGGGAACTGAATCCAGGGCCTTGTGTCTGCTAGGAAAAAGATTAAATTGCCATGCTAATCCTTCAGCCCTGAAACTAATTTTTTTTTTTTTTTTTGAGACAGGGTCTGGGTGTGTGGTCCAAGCTAGTTCTGAACTCACTATGGAGCCCAGGCTGGCCTTGGACTCACTACTGTCCTCCTGCCTCTGCCTCCCAAGTGCTGAGATTATAACTGTGCACCATCACGCCCATAGTATGTGGTGCTGGGGAACTGAACCCAGGGCCTTGAACTTGCAAGGCAAGCACTTAACCGCTGAGCTATTCTTCCTCCAGCCCTACTCTGCCTTTTAACATTTGTCTAGAGATGAGACATCCCCTGTATGGAATTTACTTATTTGTTTGTTTATTTTTGAGACAGGGTGTCATTCTGTAGTTCAGGCTGGTCCTGAAATCACTACATATGCCAGGCTGGCCTCAAACTCATGGCAGTCCTCCTGCCTCAGCCTCCTGAAGGCTGGGATAACAGACATGCGGCACCATACCCAGTTTAGGTGTTACTGGGAATAAAACCAGGATCTTGTGATTGCTAGATAAGCTCTCTAACTGCTGAGCTATTCCTCCAACCCTAGAATTCATTTATTTTTTTAAAAATTGTGTTTTTATTTAGAGACTTGGGATTGAACCTACAGCCTTCCCACCAAGCTAAATGCCTTTCCCTTCCTTCCTTCCTTCCTTCCTTTCTTTCTATTTACTTGAGACAGGGTTTCACTCTGCAGTCAGGCTAATCCGGAACTCAGCTACTCAGGGGGCTGATGTGGGAGGACTGTTTGCACCCAGAAGTTCTGGGCTATGGTGCTTTATGCAGATCAGGAGGTCGGCACAAAGTTCAGCACCCATAAGATGACCAGCCAGGAGCAGGGGACCACCAGATTGCCTACGGGGAGGTGAACTGGTCCAGGTCAGAAACTGTAGCGCAGGCTGGCCTCAAACCAACAGCAATCCTCCTGCCTCAGCCTCCCGAGTGATGAGATTACAGAAGTGCACTGCCTTGCCCAGTTTACACGGTGCTGGGAATCAAACTCAGGCCTTCCGCTTGCTAGGCAAGCGCTCTAACTGACGTGCTATTTCCTTCGTGCTCTGTTTTGTTTCTTTTAGAGGCAGTCTCGCTACATGGATAAGCTGCCTACGCTGGGCTCAAACTTGTGATGCTCCGGCCGCAGCCCACATGAGTGCTGCGACTACAGGCGTGGGTAACCATACCCTGTTTTTATTTTTACTTATTACTTTGTTTTATCCTGGGAAGAGTTCCTTGCTCTGTAGCCCAGGCTGGCTTTGAACTCACTATATCATTCTGCCTCAGTCTCCAAGTTTTGGGGTTACAGGTATGAGCCATGGAATTCGTCTGTTTGAGACAAGGTGACAGGTCTCACTATGGAGCCCCCTCAGGCCTGGATCCTTCTTCCTCCGCCTTCCGCGTGCTGGTGGGATTACAGGCGTGGGCTGGAACTCGTCCCTAAGAAGCAGGATGAAGGCGCTGGGAAGCATAGCTCAGCGGTTAAAGCACTTGACTTGCCTAGCAAACTTAAGGCCCCGAGTTCGATTCCCTAGCTCTACATAAACCGGGCGTAGTGGTGTCCGTTTGTAGGAGGACTGCCGTAAATTCGAGGACTGTCTCAAAAACAAACCAAGAAATGTCGGATTAAAAATTGAGGACGATTATTTCAACGGATCCGCAAACTCCTACCTTCAGGTAGTTTTCTGTGCAAAACACGTCCGTGTCTCTGATGCAGACCCCTCGGAGGGGCAGAGAAAGAAAGACTGCAGCCTTCGTCTGCTGCCAGCTGCAGCTGCTAACCTGCAGGGGCATCGCGGCGGGACCGACGGCCGGGTTGCTGTGACGCCTGCTCGGTTTCCAGGGAAGTCGGTGCCCTCCCGCCGCAGCAGCGCTTCCGGGTCAGGCTGGAGGCGCGCACTCCTCCCGCGCCCGTTCCCAGGATGCCTCGCGCTAATCCCCGCTACCTGGTGGAACCCCGCCCCGGCTCCCGGCGTGCTTCGCGCGTGCCCCTGTCGCTTCGTGACTCCTGGGACCTGCTTCCCAGAGTGCCTCGCGGGCGCCCGTCCCGGCGTGCCCTACGTGCGTTCTTTTCGTCTCCGGGCGTGCTCCTTCACCCCGTGAGTCCCCGGTCCTGGCGGCAGCGGTAGGCCACTTCCCGGGGTTGCTTTCCTCCCATCCTGACGGAAGGTCGGAGACGCAGGCCCAGAGCTTTTCATCTGAGGCCATGAAGAGGGAACAGGGGCGACAGCGTGCACCCCTAATGCCCTGGACTTGGACGGGTCTAAGCTGTTGCCCCTTCTGGGTCCCGGCTCAGTGGTCTGGCCTTTTGAGGTTCCAGCCCCTAATCCACCACACGCCTGTATTCTACAACCGACCACAACTCTGCCTTCCACCACACACCTGTGATCCACCATGTCCACACGTAATCCACCCCATCTCCTCACAGAACATGGTTCATAGACAATCCGTAGCATCCAAATACATGAGATTTTTGTAGGACATTCCAGATCCAAACCCAGGAGGGACACAAATGGGTCACATGGGATTTCTATTCTCAGCTCCTTTTCTCTGTAGTCCAAGCTGGTCCTAAACTCATTATGTAGCCCTGGCTGGCCTCGAACTCCCAGCAATCCTCCCGTTTCAACCTTCTGAGTGCTGGGATTATGCCCTGCGCCGCCACAATCGGTTTATGTGGTGCCAGGTAATAGAACCCAAGCAAGCACTTAACCCCTACGCTACAACGCTGGCCCTATTCTCAGCTTTCTAAGGAATCTCCAAACTGCTTTCCATAGTGGTTGAACAAGATTGCAATCCCGCCAACAGTATAGAAGTATTTCTTTTCCCCTACAACACAATTATTTTTTGAGGGTTTTTTTTCTTTCATGTAAGCCACTCTCACTGGAGTGAGATGGAATCAGCATTGTTTTGGTTTGCTTTTCTCTGGTGACCAGAGCTGTTGAACACTTTTTCATGTGCTTGCTGGCCTTTTGTACTTTCTCTTCTAAGAAGTTTCTTCTAATTTCATTTGCCCATTAATTTTATGATTTTTTTTGAGTTGTTTGTATATTTGAGATAATATTTGCCGTCGGAATGAGGCATCACTGGCAGAATTTTTCTCCTGTTCTATGGGTTGTTTCTATTCCTCCAGTCTTGGGCCCTGGGTTCAACTCCCCAGCACCACATAAGCTGGGTATGGTGGCTCATGCCTGTCATTCCAGCACTAGGGAGGCTAAGGCAGAAGGATTGCCGTGTGTTCATGGCCAGCCGGGGCTTCATAGTGAGCTCAGGATCAGCCTGGACTGCAGAGCAAGATCCAGCCTCAAAAACAAAAAACAAAAACAAAAACAAAAAAAAAATCAGGGTCCTTTCTGGTTCCTGAAAATTTTTAGGGTTTTTTTTCCTTGCTCTGTGAAGAAAGCTGTTGATATTTTTCTTTTTCTTTTTTTCTTTTTTTTTGAGACAGGGTCTTGCTCTGTATCTCAGGCTAGTCCTGAACTCACTATATAGTCCAGGCTGGCCTCAAACTCAAGGAAATCTTCCTGCTTCAGCCTCCTGGGTGCTGGAATTATAGGCATATGCCATCATGCCCACCTTATGTGGTGCTGGGGAGTCGAAGCCTAGGCCTTGAGCTTGCTAGGCAAGCACTCTAACGGTGGAGCTACACCCCAGCCCCTGCTGTATTTTGACTGGTATTGTGTGGAATCTGTGTAACAATTTTTGAAGTACGTCCATTTTGACAACATTAGTTTTTCCTCTCCAGGAACATGGGAGTCTTTACATTTCCTAAAATCCTCTTCAATCTTTTTCTTCAGGGTTCTGTGTTTTTTTTTCCTTTTTCCTATGGTTTTTCTCTGTAGAGATCCTTTACTTCTTTGGTAAGGTTTATTGTTAAGTATTTAATTTTTTTGTTGCATTTGTGAATGGTTTGGTTTCTTGATTTCCTTCCCATTGGATTCATTATTGGCGTATAAGAATGCAGCTGATTCACTACTGTTCTGTAATCTGCTACTTTGCTGAAGTTTTATTAGTTCTCAGAGACTTCTGATGGGATTTTTTGGGTCTCTGATGTAAAGGATTGTGTCATATGCAAATAGAGATATTTTAACTTTTTCCATTCTAATTTCTATTCCTTTTCTTTTGTTCTTCTGCCTGTTTGCTCTTGGCAAAAAAAAAAATTGCATACTATGTTGAACAGGAGGGTGACGGTGAATTTTCTTGTCTTGTTCCTGATTTTAGAATAAATACTTTTGGTGTCTCCCCATTTAGAATGATGCTGGCAGAGAGGTTGTCATTGATGGCTTGGATCAAATTGAGGTAAGGTCCTCCTATTCCTATTTTCTTCTGAGCTTTCATCATAAATGGATATTGACTTTTAAAAAAAAGAATAAATAGAATGTGTCTTTATTTAGAAAAAAGGACAGAGGGATAAAAGCTCTCACTGTTTGGGTGTCCAGAGTGGATTGCCCCACATGTTGAATTTTGTCTAAGGCCTTTTCTGCATCTATTGAGATGATGATCTGATTGTCTTTGCATCTATTAATGTGGCATATTCCATTTATTGATTTCAGTATATTAACTTATTACTTACTGGTGTCTGCCCACTACCTGTTAAGAGTTGGCCAATTTTCTCTACTATAAAGTCCTAGTTTCCCCTCTGTAGTTGATCAGTGTTTTGTGGAGAAGAGATATTCAGAGATTACACTAATGTCCTGTTCCTTAATCTTCCTTCAACTAGCTTAAACTTATGTTGACATAAGCTTTTTACAACTGAGTGTGGTGGCCCACATCTATAATCATAGCATTTTGGAAGGCTGAGGCAGGAGGATTGAAAGTTCAAACCCAGAGTTTGGGCAATTTAGTGACTTAATGAGACCCTGCCTCAAAATAAAAAACAAGAATGGGCTGTAGCTGTAGTTCTGTGAAAAGGTCCTGGGTTCAATTCCCAAGTACTGGAAAACAAAACCAAATGGTTCATAGTCTTTTTTTTTTGAGACAGGGTCTCGCTTTGTAGCCCAGTTGTTTGATTTTTGTGACAGGATATTGACAAGTCAAGTTTTCCAGGCTGGGCTTGAATTTAAAATCTTCCTGCCTCAGCCTCTCAGGCTGCATAGGGCCCAGCTTCATTTTTTGTTAACAGAACTGAAGTCCTAATTTGTTAAAATCAAAATAGATGTATGACTTTCACAATTTTTTTGTGTGTATGTGGTATAGGGATTTGAACCTAGGGCCTGTGTACTGAGCTGCATCCTCAGCACCACCTAACCCCCCCACCCCATTTATTTTGAGACAGTATCGTGCTAAGTTGTGCAGGTAGGACTGAACCTTGCTATCCTCTTGCTCCACCTCTCAGAGTGCTGGGATTATAGGAATACGCTACCATGCCCAGTTCACAATTTTTTCAATATATAGTACTAATATATAAATAATAATAGTAAATAATATGTATATGGCAGGGCCTAACCACGAATATTGTGTTTTTCAGTATAAAATTAAAATCCTGGTATGTTGTAGGAGATCGCCTGGTGTGTGTTCTGCTGAACAGAGCCCACCGAAAGGTAAAATGCTCAGTGCTCACTCTTGCTTGTTCTGATGTAAGATGAGTGTCAAACACTTAAAACAGGTCTCTTTCCCTTTAAAAACTAGCTTTATTTAAAAGAATCTGAAGCATAATTAACAATATAGGAAACAAACTTACAATACATATTACTCAAGAAAGCCTGCCATACATCATGTCCACAAACAGTAGGTTTATATACTGACATTCCTTATATGATGCACAAGTGACATTAGCATTATCCCTGAAGAGAATGGCAAACCATGACGCGGACTGTCTCAACAGCAGAACCTCGACTTGTCTCATCACTTTAGAATAAAAACTAAAGAATGGAAAACAAATTAAGCCTCAATTTTAAATTCCAGCACAGAATTGAGGGAAAAGAGAAGACGAGAAGGGAAAAAGTGTTAAAGATCTTAGAAAGAAGACCTTGATTTACCAATATTTATAGTAATATATTTCATAGTTGAGAATGTAAGTAATTTAACAGTGGGACGCTTTTAAACAAACTACCCAAATTCTATTAGTTTTGAATCCAATTTTATTTCTTTGAAAAATTGATTATATAAGCTGTATAAAGATAATGAACAGTTTGGACTGGTCTAGATTTCTGATACTGTACTTAAATTTTACCACAAAGTAGTTAACGGATCATCTAATATTACTACTTCTTTGCACTTAGGTCTTTTAAAGAGTGTATGTGAAAATATCAGACAAGAACAAGCCACTAACATGTCATACTAAAATTTTAACACAAGAAAATAAGCCTATGAAAGTATAGTTATTCAAGTCAAATATAAGATTGTGACACAATATGGTATCTGGTATTTTAAAAAATATTAAGACTGAATCAGATTTATTGCTATATCAATCCTACCAATAATCAGACAAGTCACCATCATGCCAAATGTGATGCAGATTAGGAACATCATTAACATACATACACTTATTTCATAATATACTGATATTATAAAAATTTATTAAATGAGGACAGTCTGAGTTGATAAAAGTCTAAAATTTTGATTTTTTTTTTTGAGACAGAGTCTCACTCTGTAGCCCAGGCTGGTCCTGAACTCATTAGGCAGCCCAGGCTGGCCTTGAACTAATGACAAGTGCTGGGATTACGGGCTTGTGTCACCAAGTCTGCCTAGCTTTATGTGGTGCTGGAGAATTGAACTCAGAGCCTTGTGCTGGAAAGACAGCCACTTTAACCTCTATGCCATTCCTCCAGCCCCAAATTTGAATAGTTTTAAAAGATGCAGTTTAAATGCAGTTTAAGCACTCAAGAGCATTCCTATTTTTTTTCTTTCAAGCTTGTAATTTCAAATCCATAAATTTGCACGAGCCAAGTATTACCTATTACACTTCCTTTAGGGACTTTTTTAAATGACAAAATGGGAACACTTTTAGTGTTTTTAAATGCCCCTAAAATTAAAACAAATTTTAAAATTATCTCCATGATTAAATGTTTTCTTTAAAATCTTGATTGTGACTTTTATTAACAAATTTTTACTGGATAATAAAAAGTAAACAGCACTCAAGTTCTGTATCAATGATAACAAAGTCTAAGTAAACTAGAGGAACACTGTGATATCGTTTTCATTTCTTACCCAATGAAGGTTAACATCAGGATGTATTCTGATTATGGTAGAGTGAATGACATTGAATTCTTGAAAGATATCAATGTAAGTTCAAAATCTGCTGTGTAATATTTGTAGCATGAACTAAGAAAATCCTCATATGTACTGCCAGTTATTTACTTAATAAAGTATACCTGTAAACAGAAGGTCAAAATTTAAAGAAGTATTTACTATGGGTGTCATGATTTTCTAACACCAAATTTTACTCCTTTCTCAATTTCAGACATTAGACCATCTACTATTCCATTAATGTTGATGTTTTACATACTTCATAGAGTAGCTTAAAACATACCAGAATAAGAATTAGTATTACATAGTAATTTCCTTTGTCATAGGAATAAATGTTGGACAAAGTCTGGAAACACTTTATTTTCCAATTTGAATTACAGTAATTTTGCTACAGACCACAGCACTACTGCATGTATTACTTTAGACATGCTCTCAAAACAACAACAACAAAAAATTACTGCAAAAATACATGTCACCAATGTGGAACACACTCAGATTTGTATAAAAGTACTGAACTAATATCCCAAAAAGAGGTATATGTAAACAGTACATAAGGAAGAAATAGTTTTAATATGAAACAATCATTTAAGTCACAAACATCATGAGAAGAAGCAGGACTTTCTTTTATAAAATATAACATTTTAACTAGCAGGCAACATCTTCTACACATCTACACAACAGGTACAGATATTTAGAGTAAGTCTAATAGAATTCCAAGTCATACATTATTGGGAAGTAAGACAAAGACCAAGCTTATCCATTGGGTTTCACTGAAATTTTCTTGATTAAGCGCAGGCAGGCTCTGCTGCACTATTAATGGCAGACATTGGTGGCCACTTCTTCGCTTTCCCTTGGCCTTCTCTGAGGGGGTCTTGATGCATCTCTAGCCTCCTTGCTCTAGCGTCCTCCAGGTCTCCCTCACTGAACTACCGGAAGTTGGACAAGGCCGATGTGCCTCCTGTCCTGCTCTACTGGATAAGATTAAGAAGAGAAAGAGAAAACTGCTAAAAAATGGCAATGAGAAGGAAACATCTGATTTCAGAACAAGAGGACAGGAACCTGTGAAAAGTCAAAACAATCTAAAGGAACAGGAGTACAGACAGTACCAGCTAATGTGCGGAAAATATTGCCTCTTGTGGTTCTAAGTCATGCTCATATGGTCTGAAATAGCATATGCTAAAGATCTGTTTTGAAGAGCCTTTAAAAAAATTAATGTCACTTTCCCCACTATTTTCATTCATATCTTAGCAGAAAGTCCTTTTCTTTAACATAGAATCAACTGACTCTACTATTACTACAAAATCAGAATTTCTGCTCTACGTAAAGATGGGAAAGTTTGAAGCCCAGAGCCGCCTGGAAGAGAAAAAAAAAATGCCTGTTTCTAGAACATTCCACAAGAGAGTTTAGGATGGCAACAGGCAAACTGGCAAAGAACCTTCATTAAAGACTCAACCTTCCTAATAACATCAGGAAAAAGGAAAGACTTCTGCTTCTTTCTCTTACATTGACTGGTTCCCTAAAGAAAACCAATAACTCAACATGATAGCAATAATAAACTACATGATGGTTTAAATAAGCCTTTGTGAGCTTTCCTAAGAATCTAACCATGTTATAATGAATTTCAAGCCACTATTTTACAAAGTGAACTTTGGGAGCCTGGATGCTTTTCAATTTTTTAAATTAAAAAGTCTAAAATAGCACAAACGTTCATGCATATGAAAACCCTATACACTGGAAAAAATACGGAACACTTTAGTACTCCCTTTTAAAAAACAATTATTTATATTTTTCACTATTAAATACAATTAGTATGCTGAGTTATAGTACTCTAATTTGTTGAAGACACACATTTGAAAGACATAAGTTAAATGAAGACTTGATAATTATTTTATGTAATTAAGGTCAGCAGATTTCCTAATGACCCATTACTATTTTTTTCTACCACTAGGCACAGTTGGGAGTCTTAAAAAAAAGAAACCTGAATCTCTATATTGTGCTTACCTACAAAACATAAGCACACGCACACAGAACCCTTCACATTCACGTATATGACCTAATTTGGGGACACTAATCGTAACAGCTGTACTCTAAAGTATTTCACCCAAAAGGAAAAAATGCTGATCACAAATCGAAGAACTGGCTGAAGAACAATTTCTTTTATAAGCTAAGCTCTTTTCTGATTAGTGTGCTCAGTGACACCTAGGAGCCCCGGAGCCTGGAGTCCTCCAGGGAAGGAGTGACCCAAGGTGTCAGAAAGGAGCTGGTGCTTCAGCCCCTGCCACAACAGCCTGGCCCTGGGAGGAAGCCCGAATCCACTAGAAACTCCAAGATGTCCTCCTACGTGTGTGTTTGTGTGTGTGGGTGTGCACAAGATGAGGCCTTTGCACGAAGGAAAAGGGCTACTCTGCCACTGGCCGCAGAAGGCAGACCTCCTGTCTTTCGTTCCCTCGCCACGTATTTTCAAGTTGAGGGCAGCTTGTTGCTTTCTTAGGAAAGCCCTATCAGTTAGCCAACAGCTTTCTTGCGGGTGAAATTGGAATACATTTTCTAGCCACTCTCCTAATTCATCACTTTTCCTACCCAAAAGCATCTAGGTCTTTTGTAGAGGCAAATGTAGAAGTAGTTAAGAAAATTAATTCAAACACATGAAAATATTCTCCAGGTGTTATTATAGTCTGGCTTGACTCACATCAGAATCAAACATGGGCTTTTCTTCAGAATATTTAGATTCTTATGTAGTAAGGTGATTTAAGTCTATGCATTTGAATATAAATTGACCTGTGTGTGCGTTTTGCAAAAGACAACTGCTTGATAATAGCTTTTTTTGTTTTTGCAACAGGGTCTCACTCTGGCCCAGGCTGGTCGTGAACTCACTATGGACCCCAGGTTGGCCTTGTACTCAGGGCAATCCTCCTGCCTCAGCCTCCTGAGTGCTGGGATTACAGGGATGTACCACTCTGCCCAGCTTTGTGATGCTGGGGAGGAATCAAACTCATGGCCTTGCACTTGCAAGACAAGCACTTTAACTGCTGAGCCATTCCTCCAGCCCTTGCTTGATAAGAGAAAACAAAGAATCACTGTACAAATCAAGGAGAGGTTATTTCATTTTCACAAAACAGTTAACTACTGAAACAGTAAGCAGGAAAGGATTCAATGAACTGCATCATCGATTTTAACAATGAGCACAACTCAGTACTACCACTTGTGTCCTGAGAGCACTGGAAGATTCTACCTATTTCTATTCAGATTTTAAAAAGTCATGATCTGATACCAGAGCATGCACTCTATCATTTCTTTTAAATCAGCACTCAAGAGAACTTCAAGAAAAACAAAGCTAGGTCTTTAAACATCTATGAAATTATGTAATTCTAACAAAAATTACAACTTAAGCAAAATGGGATCTTCAAGTATGTACCAAATACCACCAAATGCCAGTCAGCCCAAAATACTTACTCTGCTTTAACTGGTTACCTTTTAACAGAGCGTACCTAATATTTAGAGTTTTTATCATTTCCTAAAATTGTGAAGATAACATGTTATACAACTATTTAAAGTATTTTCATACTTCTAACTAGTCAAGTGTAAATGGAGAAAACCTTGTATTACCTTGTACCATGTGAAATTGCTGTTTTGCAGGTCAAAATTAAAACACTATATTTTAAAATAAGTTTTATTAATTAAAATATGCATTAGAAGCATTTTGTTCCACCAAGATATTAAATATTTAATCTTTATAAAATTCATTTTGTTAGACCATATAAAATGTTTAAATTCTCCAGTTACTGCTTCTTCTTTGGGAAATATGTTGTTTCTTAGAAAAAGCTCCAAAGGATGAAAAACACAGAGGTCCATCAAATAAAGATCCAGTGATTCCTGATAAATTCCACAGTCCAGTGGCTTGAAACGTGGGGCGAGGTGCTATTAGATGGAAGTGTGGGTTCCTTTTTGTTAATCAAAGGATGTCGTTCTTAAGTTTTTCATATTTAAATTTCTCAACAACATGCGCTGTGGTCACGGCTCCCCCAGGGTTTGAACTGGAGTAATCTCTCCTCCACAGACCATCATGCCTTCAGAACTTTTTGTCACAGTGATTGGGGAACTTCATTAACACCCAACTATTATGCAATTGCTGCCAACGGTCTCATAGTCCTCACAGTATTTTTATTTATTTGGTCATAGGTTATGATTAGCTCCACAAAAATGAGGACTTTTTTAAAGGATTTGTTTGAAATTTTATGAATCTTTCTCTGAAGTGTACTCTCAGGTCCTTTTTTCAACTTTCCCCACTAACAGGAGGAACTCAAGCCCGAAGGAAGGCCCTGAAAGTCAGCTTTCACCTTGGCTCTTACCACGTCTTTGCTGAAACTGGGATTCTGATTATCTCTGAGGTTGGTTTTGGAAATTCAGATCCCCAGAATAAGAATCTCCAAACCATTACTAATTCTTTTGCCATAAGGCCCACTAAGGCCTTCCTTACTTCCCTATGTCCCCATTAAAAATCATATGAAACTAAGTGTTCACAGTTGTGCTGAGGACCCTGCATTATTTATTTCTGTGGAAACAATAACAACTAAATAATCAAAGAGAATTAAGAGCATACTATCATAATTCTAAATAGTACACCTGGAAACATGCTTAATGCCAGCTTTACTAATTGGAGTAGTAAGTTTTCAATCGCTCCAACATTAGCAATTTCATGAGGTACAATCCACAAGTTAATAAGCAAATGCCGAGAATGTGCTAGATGCTAAGGTCTGTTTTATGTCAGTAGAGATATCCTGGAAAGGCTAACGCGGTACTACGAAATTCACTAATTTCAAGGACCCGAGCGGAGGAGAAATTGGGTGTCACACGCTACCATCTTTTAAAAATCTATTAAAATGTATGTTTTCCCACATGTTCCGGCCACACGTTTGGAAAACACATGGAATGGGTCATTAAAAAAACTTTTTAAAAGTAAATACCTAATGTACTATGGCCAAAGATCAGCTCAATGATTCTAACTTTTGCAAGTTAACACTGGCCTACCTTTGTTATATATTATCGTGACGTTTCACGAGGCTTTCCCATTACGATAAATAACTAACGTTTATTTATAGTCGTTCCTGAAGTACCTCCAGATACATCATTCTCATTCAAAGACAGCAAGGACAGTACAAAGTCGGAACCAGTAACGAGGTGGAGCATTAGTAAAAAACTAAGACGCGCAACGCCTCGGGGCCGTGCGCTGGAAACCTCGCGCCCCACGGCGACCCGAGCGGCCGCGCTGCTAGGCGTCCACCGCGGCGGCCGGGGCGCCGCCGGCCTCCCGGGCGCGCAGCAGCTGCACGTCCCGGTCCGCCATGCAGGCGTCGCAGCCCCACACGGCCGCCGCCTCGGCCGTCAGCAGCCCGTAGGCCGTCTCCGTCATGCCGGTGCACACGCGGTGGAACCACTTCTGGCAGGAGGCCTCGCACAGGATGGCGTCCTGGTCGTCGTTGACCTCGCGCGCGCAGATGCCGCACGGGTACACGGGGTCGGCGGGCGCGGGCGCGCAGGCCTTGGCGGGCTCCGCGGCGGCCGCGTCGGCGGCGCGGGGCTCGGCGGCGCGCGGCGGGCGCGGCGGGCGCGGCGTCCCGTTCGCCTGGGCCGCGAGGGCCGCGTCGGCGCCGCCGGGCCGGCCGCTCTCCGGGCCGGGCTTCAGCTCGCCGGCGCCGCCGCCGCCGCCGCCGCCCGAGGCCGCCGCGTCGTCCAGGCCCGGGGCCGGCGCGGGCGCGGGCGCGGCGGGGCCGGGGGCCTTGGCGGCGCCCGGGCTGAAGTCCGGCTTGGCGGGCGCCGCCTTGGCCGGCGCGAACGCGCTTGGGGGCGGGACAAAAGGATGATGCGCCTCCAGCGGGGAGGCGAAGTGCGAGTTACTTCCGGGAGCCAAGCTGGCCGTCACGTCGGGGTTGGCCGCGGGGGCGGCGTGCGGCGGCGGCGGCGCCTGCGCGAAGGCGTCGGCGGCGCTCGGCCGGAAGTGCTGGCCGGGCGCGCCGACGTTCTGCCCCAGCACGTGGCCGTAGGCGGCGCCCCCCAGGCCCGCGCCCTCGGGCGGCCCGAAGCCGAAGGCGTGCGGCCGCCCGAAGCCCGCGCCCAGCGGCCCGGGCGGGAAGGGCGGCGGCTGGCCGCGCAGCGCGTAGGGCGCGCAGTAGGGGGCCGCGGCGCGCGGCGGCCCGTGCGGCGCCATGCGGAAGGGGCCGTAGCCGCCCAGGCCGGCGTAGCCCGCGCCCAGGTAGGGGCCTGAGGCGGCCAGCGGCTTGTAGGAGACGGCGCTGTAGTTGTCATCGAACGGGTTGGCCGCCACCAGGTGGTCCGAGTTCGGATTCGGCGGCGGCGCGTACTCTGACAGCGGAGGAAACGACTGCCCCTGGAAAGAGAACGCAGGTCAGTGAGAGGCGGCCGGGGGAAGGGCGGTCCCGGGTGGCCGTCGTGACCACGCCGAGCCTGGTTTGCGTTGGGTTTTTCTTAACGGCGTTCGGAAAAGTTAATTTTTTCGCTGGGCCTTTCAGTTACGACCAGTGTTTATATTTAGTGATGGTTAATTATAAACATATATTAAGGATAGAAGCTAAGTTTCTTCCGTTTACGAAGGAAAATAAGGTATGCTTTTCGGATCTCAGATCCACAGATCCAATCCTAGAAATATTTCACTTTCAAAAGAAGCTTTATTATCATAATTTTCACTTAGTATGCTTGCTTATAATAGCCACTCTTTCACTTAAAATACTAAAGCATTCTAACCACAAATGTCTTTTGTATCCCCAAATAGTCATAAAGTTAAATAATAAAAAACAGGATCCAGTTTTCCCCTCTCATCCCCCCCCCCCAGCTTAATGTCAGTGAGAGCAATTAAAGTATTCCCAATACACTAAACTCTAAGCCTCATCCTGGAAAAATAACCTTCCAGTTTTAATCACACTGCAAGTTTAACAGAGTGGCAAGGGTACAGGAAACAAGTAATTTTCCCGAATGTCAAACTTACCCAGTAGCATTTATCATCAACCTAATGTTTCAGATTTATTGATAACAAGCCACACATGCCTGCGCGTGTCCTTATCCCTTACAGCCACGGTGATAACGGTAATACTCCGTCGTGAGTGCTTCGTGGTGTGCCCACAATACGGAGTTATTTCAACAGTTGAACATTGCATCGGGTTAAAATTGCTTCTAGATATCTTTGTCTCTTAATAGAACCACAGGTGTTTATGCATTTTGAAAACCTTTCAGTTAAATTTAAGAACAAGCACTTGGTCTGCCCACACTTTTTCCTTGCATCACGCACAATGGAGAAATCTGAACCATTACTGAAGAAGTCGCTGTTACATTCTGAATGAGGACAGAAAACAAAGCCTCTGACAAAGTTTAAATTTCTCTCATAAGCCCGATTTCACCAGCAAAAGAAAACTATTACTAAAGGAAATGTTAATTTACCTGTGAATTTGCCTTCCGTTTTTTCTTGTCAGGGCTTCCTAGTTGTACACCTGGTCCTCCTAACCCTTCCAGGCCACTGTCACCACCTAAAAAAACCCCAAAATCTCCATTTGTATGTAGAATCACTGTAAATCTCTCATAGTCATATCTACTTATTTAACCTGTTAATGTTTTCGGTTTTTATTAGATGAAAGCAACAATATGCTTCATCTTTGTTTTGCAAAAAGGCTTTCCCAGTTTATGCTCACATCATCATCTCGATTCTTTCATTGTTCTTTAGTGAGAAGTGGTCTTCTACCCTTGAATCTTCATTGATACAGTCACCTGTCTCTGAGTCCACCACTATTACTGGTTTCAGATCTATCTCTCAAAGATAATAGTAGATATATAATCAAGTATATTTTAAGGGAACACAAAGGTTGCATTCCGTAAACACTGATCTGTACCTTGCTTTCTAACTCGGAGGTGGTTGTATATCACCACATGCAGAACTGCTTTAGTGAGAAGCAAGGAGCATTTCATAGCATGATTGTACCACAATTCATTAAACCAGTCCCCTCCCTAGTGGACACATAGGCTTTTTCTAAACCTTTGCTGTTGCTGCAGTGAACAACCATGTGTAAATGTGTATACACATCTGCAGAAGTCATTCCTAGCATCAGAACAGTAGCATCAAAATTATGTGTTTTTTAATTCTGAGATCCTGTCCAAGTGCAACATTATTTGCAAGTAGTTTTCTCAACAGTATGTAATCAAGCAAAGAAAAAACTTGAAAGTTAATCTAATAAAAAGTTAGTCAGTGTAATTTTTCATGTTTAAAAATCTTTTAATTTGTGAAGAACTGTGAACATTATTACAGAGTAAACAGAAGCGTAAAGTTAAGCCTATCCAGCCGTCAGCTAGCCCTAACAATCATAAACACCTGGCCAGCATCAGCTCTTCAATACTGTGTGTGCTTTTCCTGAAATCCATTCTGAAGCTAATTCCAGGCACCTGTTATTTCATCTGCAACTAGTTCAGAATGTATTTTTGACAGTGACAGGTGAAAGCAAACAGAGCAAGACAAAAGTACTGTTATAGTCTCCTAAAAAATTTACAGTAACCCCTTAATTAACATGCTACCCTATCCAAATACAATATTATGGCTTATTTAGGTTAGGGTCCAGATGTGGTCCTACCTCACAGTTTAACCCATACATTCCTGACCATCATAGTTCTGCTGTAAGGTCCTAGCTGAGTTCTGGAAGGGAGGCGGCGAATGCCCGCCTGGTAAGCTGCAGTCTCTCAGCTCTTCGGGATGCCAGGCCTGGAACTTGGCAAATCACATTTCGCTTTGGTCAGGCTCTTCCAGCAGGGGACCTAGAGGGATGCTGGCAGGTGAAGCCACAGGTGAGGGGAGTGGAGAAGGGACTTTCTGCTCCTTCTTTCTCTTGGCGGTTCCTGTCTGTGACCCTTGGACGTGGCTTTCTGTCACTGGTGGTTAGTTCCAGGCTCGAGCTTTTTCACTCCTTCCCCAAACTAGCTTCCAGGTATCTCTGTCCGCAGGGCTGCCAGTACCAGGCAAGCCACACAGGGTCCCTCAGTCTGCTGGGCAGGCGAGCCAGCGGGGTCCTTGACAGCCTCCCAAGGACTCCAGCTGCTTCGGTGTTTACTCAGGCCCCACTGGGCAGCAGCCTCCTGCACCTCACCAGGTCCCACGCTGTTTGCTTCTTCAGTTCAACACTTGTTTAGCCAACTCCTTATACAAAATTATAAGTCAGACTATATTAAGTCACTCACCGTGTGGTTTATGTTTTCCTGCCTGGAAAGTATGATATCAATATTTCTGGAGTTTGCTGGCGATATCATCTTGGCATGGTTTAATGTTCTGTTTATTTCCTGTGATTCAGGAGTTAGATCTACATTGGGGCTTAATCAGATTGAGGTTTCCGATTTTTACAAGATTGCCTCACAAGTGATGGTCTGTCCTTCCATCAGGAGCACATAATTTCTGGTTTTCGTTAGCATTTCTTTGGATTTTCTATTGTATAAATTATCACACATTTGGCCATTTGACACAGTGCCCACGTGAGGCTAGGGGTATGGCTTAGTGGTACAGTGTACACTTAGCACTTTGAGTCATAGTTGGATCCCTGCCACAGCAACCCCTCCCCCTTACAAAAACAAGAGTTAAACAAAATACTATATTTTAAGGGAACACAAATAATGCATTCTATACACACTGACCTGCTGTGCTCTCAAGCGAATGTGACTGAACAAAAACTGGTAGAAAAGCCATCATTGCAGTATCTTTCTTTCCCTCCCTCCCTTCCTTCCTCTTTCTCCTTTTTGTCTTTCTTTCTTTCAAGACAGGGTTTCACTATGTAGTCCAGGCTGCCCCTGAACTCACTATGTAGTCTAGGTGGGCCTCAAACTCAGGGTAATCCTCCCGTCTTGCACCACGAAACCTAGCTTACGTGGTGCTGGGGAATCCAGGGCCTTGTGCATGGTAGGTAAGCGCTTTAACCACTGAGCTATCGCCCCAATAAGTATTACTCATAAAAATAAAAAACTGAAAACAATTAGAGATGCCTAACAACAAGGGAATGGATAAACAAAATGTGACATAATCATACAACAAAAAATTTTTTCAGCTATAAAGAAATGAAATGATAATATGGTATCATGAAGAACCTTGAAAATACTACTTTAAATAAAAGAAACCAGACACAAAAGGCCACATACTGTATGATCCCATTTATACTAGATGCCCAGAACAGGAAAATCTGTGAAGGCAGAAAACAGACTAATGGTTGCCGTGTTGCTGGGGAAGAAGAGGAAATCAGGGGTACAAGGTTTCTCTCTGATGCAATGAGAAACGTTCTTGGGAATAGCAAGTTAGTAATTGTACAACATTGCGGATACACTAGAAACCACTG
This sequence comes from Ctenodactylus gundi, assembly GCA_004027205.1. Classification (NCBI taxonomy): domain Eukaryota; kingdom Metazoa; phylum Chordata; class Mammalia; order Rodentia; family Ctenodactylidae; genus Ctenodactylus; species Ctenodactylus gundi. The sequence goes on along the minus strand of PVKB01004274.1, from coordinate 8,589 downwards.
AACTGTACAGTCCAAAATGGTTAAAATGGTGAATTTTATCTCAGAAATACATTTTGGGCTAGCCTGGTCTACATACTTCAGACGCAGCCTGGACTGCAGAGTGAGACCTTGTCTCAAAACAAAACCAAAAGTAATATTCTGTTGCTTAGCAGTCAGGTTGTGTTCTCTGCTTCCTAGAAGAGCAACCAGGCTCAAGATGGCACTGTGCTGAGCTTTCATCCGGAGTCCCAGGGAGAATCTGCTCCCAAGTTCATTGGTGCTTGTGGCCGAACTCAGTTCCTTGTGTTAAAGAAAGAAGATTGCACTCTCCCTGCTAGCTGTCAGCATTTAGGTCCTGGAGGCCAGCCATACCCCATTCTTGGGCTGAGGGTGTCTGCCCTCTGAGGCCAGCAGTGGTGTATTGGATCCTTCCAATGCCTCAGCTTCTCTGTGCCCCTTCCCCTTCAGCCAGCCATAGAGATGCCAGTGTTGCGGGATGCAGAGGCTTAGGTCCACTCCACCCTCATCAAGTCTGCCTTAAGGTCAGTGGTACCATAGGACATAACCTAATCAGGGATAATGCTCAGTGAAATTTTCAGTCCTGAGGAGATTCAGGGTGTGCCCACTAGCTGGATGCTACATTTTAATAGTCGTCTTAGAATTCTGGCACCTGCGAGCGTGATAGTCTAGTTTCTGTTTTCATCAGAGGATGCAAGTAGTGATTAATCCATGCATTTTAAACTCTAATTTGTCTTAAATAAAAAACATCTGTATTTCCATTTCTGTGTATGCCCTTTGCTGTTTATCTGTGTTTGATCATTTTTATAGTTCTTTATATACTAAAAAAATTGCTCAGTCTGTTCAAGCTGCAAACATTTCTGTCTATTATGTCTTGATTTTTTGTCATAAAAATTTCAAAACATTTAAAGTCTTTAGAATAATTTTAGATTAATAAAAGAGCTATAAAACATAGAGTATTTTCATATTTATTCCATATACAGCTTTTCATGCTATGCTATCCAGAATTCTAAAAAATTATTCTATATAATAAAATGTGTTGGTATTTTATTTTTTGGATACTAAGCTTTTTGTCCTGTGTTTAAAAGAGCTAGTCTCACTTTGAGAAAATAAAAACTAGTTCTCTTTTTTTGTGTAATGTGCCTGTGCTTCATTTTAAGTTTTAATCATGGTGATACAGCCACAACATGAAATTTATTTTTTTGTTTCTAAGTGTACAGTTCAGTAATATTAAGCATATTGGCAGTATTGTGCAGTGATCTCCCGAAGTTCCTCCTTTTGCAAAACTGCACCCGTGAAGTAACACCTTCCCCTTTCCTCTCCCTTATCCACTGGCAGTCGCCATTCACTTCCGTTCTTATTTGTTTCAGACAAGGTTTCACTGTGGAGCCTATGGTGGCATCCAGCTCAAGATTCTCCTGCCTCTGCCCTCTGCCTCCTGAGTACCAGGATTACAAGAGTAGGCCACCATACCAGGTTAGTTTTTATGAATCTGAATACTGTATCTTATGAAAGTGGACTCATACAGTATTTGTCTTTTTGTGACTGTGCCCAATGGACACCCAGGCTGCCTTCCCATTTTGGCTGTTGTGAATAGTGCTGCCAGGGGTGGGGATATGCAAATGTCTCATCAAGCTATCTCTACAGATACCTCCAGGGTTTGTTTTGTTTATTTATTTATTTTTTGAGACAAGGTTTCACTGTGTAGTCACGGCTGGTTCTGAACTCTCATGTAGTCCAGGTTGGCCCCTGACTCATGGCCGTCCTCCTGCTTCAGTCTCCCAAGTGCTCAGATTGCACATGTGCGCCACCATGTCCACTTTTGTGGTGCTGGGGAATCAAACTTAGGGCCTTGTGCTTACTAGGCAAGTGCTTTAACCACGAGCTACACCCGTGGGCCCTAGGTGTCTAATTAGTGGTAGGTTCTTCAGTAGATTTTTTTTTTAATCTTCATGTATTATATTTTCTTCCCCTACCTTTCCCCATAGTTACTATTCTTATTCCTTTGTTTCTGACATATAATAACGGCATTTACCAGGGGTTGGTAATATACACATGGCATCCTGATCATGTTAACCTTCTCTTTCCCATCCTCTACTGTCTTGGTCCCTTCCCATCTCTACAAACTCTGCCACCTTGTTCCTGCCATCTTTTACTTTACTTTTTAAATTATTCATACTTTAGTTTGTCACAGAAGAGAAACCATGCACCCTGGTATCTCAAGATGAAATCAGTATTTTTGAGGGATAGTTGCAGCCCCATCTTTATGCCAGTATTATTACAATAGTCAAGCTATGCAAAAGTGTACATCAACAGGTGAATTATGAAACTGTAATCAGTGTATCATAATCATGTGGGTTGCATATAGGTACATATAAGAACGGTAAATGTCTCATTTGTTTTTGTATCTTTCCACAGTATACTGCCTTATCCATAGACATGCAGACGTTTGTTGAATTAAATGACGTCTAAGCCCTAAGACCTAGATTAGCTATAGCAATTAGAAAGTAAGGCAATTTTTTTTTTTTTTTACCATGTCAGACCCTTACAAAACTTAAGGGAATTACTATTTAATAATATGAGAATGTTTACTGTGTCAGATACTGTGATTAACATATCCATTACTACATCTGATCTTGAAAGAATTCTGCTTATGTGATAGATGGGGAAAGAGGCTCATATTTAACAAGCTTGCTCAGGGGTCACAGAGTTATGACTTTCCGACTCAGAAGCCTGTGTGTGAAGTTTTTAAGTGTTTATCAGTAATTCCAACATTTAATGTACATAAAAACTGCCCCAAAAGTTTGTTACCCACCATAGATTCCCGAGCCTTTGGCTATGACTTGGTAGTTTGGGCATGGCCCTGAGTTCTGGTTTCTAACAAGCTCCTGGGTAGCACGGATGCCACTGGTCCACCAGCTACACACGAAACAGCAACACACACCTCTGCCCATGAAACTTCTCAAACTTCCTCTTCTGAGGATGTGACAGGTATTGTGGGAGCACTTAAAATCACTGTTTATTGCACTGGGCATGGTGGTCCGTACCTCTAATCCCAGCAGTTTATGGAGGAGGCTGAGGCAGGAGGATCTCTTGTTCTAGCTCAGCCTCAGCTACTTAGTAACTCAGTAAGACCCTGTCTCCAATAAAAGGGCCGCAGCTGCAGCTCAGTGTGAAGGTGCTGGGCTCATTCCTTAGACGTGTGCGCGCATGCATGTGAAAGCAGAAAAGGGCATGTAAACACATAGAAGGCAGCAGGTCAAGAGTCAGAAGCCTTGCGAAGTCTCCCAGCATCTTCGTTTCAGACGCCCCAGGCTCCTGAGGGGTAAGAAATAATCATGTGCTGCTTAAGCCTCCAGTCCACAGTTTTCTGCTACAGGAGCCTGAGCTGTGGCAGTGCTTGTCCTCCTGCTAATGTGGGTGCATTGCTTTAGAAGTAGAACATTTTACTTTAAACAGACTTGCTTCATCATTATTACAAATAAACTGAGTTTCAATAGTTTATGTTGACTACCTGATACAAGCCTTGTAGCGTGCCTGGCACACACTGTGTGCTGAAGTACAGGTCCTCATCTTCCTTTTCTTGAGACTGAATGGTGCCAGAAGGTTACCTTAATTTGCATTGCATTTAAAAGCCTACCAAAATATCTTACTATTGAGCAGTGCAGTCCAAAATCTGGTGTTAGTTTATGCTGTCATTCACTGTATACAGGAGCGTCTCAGCCCCAGCTTCATTTTCTTCACAAACACAGTTTTAATACTGGGCTGTACTAAGGAATGCAAATATGAGGAATCAGCATGTGAATAGAGCCTTGTACAAATCTCAGTGAGTATTTAGCAGAAGGGCCTATGTGACTGAAATGAAAGCACCAGCGTGTTCTTTTCAAATGCAAGTTAGTGTGCATCACTTGAGATCCAGAATTTAGATTAACTGGGCCCTGTAGTAAGGATGAAATTCAGAAGCCCTGCCCCGCAGTGATGTAAGATTCTGTGCTGGATCCTCCCCAAGGTGATGACCTTAGTTCGCCCTGAGTTCCCGGAGTATAAGGTTGCCCACAAAGGTAGAGCTTACAAGGGCAGGTGGGTGGCATGAGTGTGAAGCTGATTGTACAATAAAAACTGTTAATGAACTACCTTTATTACAAAGCCAACTTTTTAAACAAAAACTTCAGAAAGCATGGGAACAAAACTGCAGATATGCTCGAGGATTCAACAGATTCTATTCATTTTTTCTAGCAAAACTGGGACCTGAGAGGTTTCTGTTTTTAACAAAAATAATTCTTTGTTTCCTCCTTGGAGGGAAATACACCCTCATTTCTCTTCTCTTTGTGCCCATGCTCCTCCAATTCAGGAGTCTGCTGTAGGTCACTTATACTCACTGACTGATAATACCTCAGTGAACACTGGTCCCAGCTTTCATCCAGGTGTGTATTGCAGACTTCCTATTTATAATTGTAATAGAAAACTGGTAAAACTTGCAGGGTACCAGACAATCTTCTACGTGTTTTATATGATAATTTATTTAATCCTTCCATGCAATAAGTACTTGAGTCTTGTACAGCTGGGCAAACTGATGCCCAGAGAATTTAGTCACTTGCGGCAGCCTTCACATGGGCTCTGTTGTATACTTTCCTGCTGCTCACCACAAGTCAGTGCGTCCACGGAGACAGAGCCTGGGAAGAAAGACCTCAGCCATTCCTGACCATCCTTCAAGTTAACCTCGATGGGAGAGGTGAACGAGACTACATGGGTAGCCTGGAGTAACTAAGACCAGATTCTAGAAGAGTGAATTCATCATTTTCCAAAGAGGTAACCTCTCTTCACCCTGGGAAAAGCAATCCTCTTTGTTAATGTTCATCACAGATTTCAGAAACATCTGTTGATCTTCAGAAAATCCAGAAGAAATAGAGGTCCTAATTCTGCTCTGTAAGGATCTCACAGGAAACACTTTTGTGTTTGTGTGTGAAACTTACTTTCAGTTAATGTAACAAATTCTGTTACAGAGATGAGCACGGGACCCTGAGAGAACTTAGCACCCCCACCCGAGCTTCAGAGGCCCGGGCTGGATGGGGGCACCTGAGCCTTATGTGACCGAAGGTGGGCGAGAGAGGGCATGCCTAATAGAAGGTGCAGAATGTGCAGAGGGAATCTTAAAGGCGAGAGATGATGGCAGCTGGGAAGAACGTGTGGGTATGTCAGGACTGCAGCCCAGGGGAGCGGAGAGCATGCCATGGGACGTGAAGTGTGCAGAACTAAACGGCCGACGTGGCAAAGCTGCGTGTTTCATCCTAAAAGCAAGAGGAACCACTGAGCAGTCTTACGGAAGAGAGTGGTGTGACCGCTGTGGTTTTGAAGCCCTACAGCAGTGGAGCGTACGAAGGAAAATTTTGAATCCTGGGGTTTGAGCTCTTCACTGCTTACTAGCTGTGCAAAGCTGAAGAGGTGATGCTTAATTTCTCTAAGCATCACTCCCTCGAGCCCTGGATTGGTAATATCCAGTTCTTTGGTTAGTGAGACCAGGGCAGGTGATCCACTTAAACTAAACCACTTGGCAGAGCCTCTGGCAAGCACTCCTAGATGGAAGTTCTGCACGACTGGTGGTGGCAATGTGGCCAGAAGTCAGGGAGGCTGCAGTGATAAGAGGAACCTGAGGAGCTGGTTCTAGAAAGGTCGAGATGGTTCCAAGCACCGAAGTGACACAGAGCCGGCCGCTGGGACAGTGTTGTGTGGGGTGGGGTGCTTCTGGGCTCTGGATAGCGAGGTCCCAGTCACCAAGACAGTAAGGGTGCCAGTGGTGGTAAGGGTCATCAGAAGAGGAAGGGCCTCCTTGAAAACAAGCACATGGAACACCCCAAGACAGAAAGTCTTCGTTTAGTGGGCTAAAAACAAAATTCATCCACATATGCCTCGTAAATCCATTCTCACTTCTGTCTGTGTGTCCCACAGTTTTCTTACAGTTGTTCTTCTCCAGCAACTCCTTCACATTCTTTTCAGAGTCTTCTTTTCCCTCTGATCTCTCACATGTTAGCGTCTCCAAGGGTCATAGTCTCTGTGCTTTCCTCTTCGTACTTCTCAACCCTCTTGGGTAAGCTCAGCTACTCCCTACACATTAATTAGTGTCCACCTGTTTACAGTGACTTCAGGTCTCTTTCTGGCCTTAGTTCCAAACCCCGATGTACAACAGAAGACCCCAGGGAACATTGCCTCAGTGTGGTGAAGCCCAGCTGTTTTCCTGACAACTACCCAACCCTCGCTTGAGCCAGGTTTTTTTTTGAGACAGTGTCTGTCTGTCTGTCTCTGTCTGTCTGTCTGTCTCCTCTCTCTCTCTCTCTCTCTCTCTCTCTGTCTCTCACCCAGGCTGGTCCTAAAATCACTATGGAGCCCAGGCTGGCCTTGGACTCACGGCAGTCCTCCTGCCTCAGCCTCCCGAGTGTTGGGATTACAGAGTGGGCCACCAGGCCCAGCTTATGTGGTGCTGGGGAATCGAACTTGGGTATTTAGCACTTGACTTAGCAAGCGCTCTAAGCACTGACCCATCCCTCCTGCCCTTGACCCAGTTTTTAAAGCAAAAAATGAAAACAGAACCGACCTTCCAGCTTTGTCTCACTAGCCCTTACGTCTTGATCCCACGACAGGACTTACACTCCTTCTCCAGCCTTACTCAGATCCTCAAAAGTCCTTCTACAAGGACAGGCTTCTCAGCTCCCTACGTCTACTACTGTCCGGCCCCGTCCCGGCCGGCTTTTGCCACAAGGACCATCTGACATTCTACGCCTTTTGTTTATCGTGTGTTTTTCCATGAAAATGTGAGGGCCTTCTGGGTAAGGACTGGCTCTTTCTGTGTGCACTGCTGTGTCCAGTGCGGAGAAGGGTGCCGGCACAGAGCGGACATTCAGTAAACACTGCGTTAATGAACAGCTTCGCTCCCACTTGGGGACTCGCAGCCAGCCCCGTCGGAGCTGCAGGATACCCCAAGTGTCCAGAGGGCGCCGGGCCCCGGAGCACTTTCCGAGCACTATCTTTTGTCTAGGGCTGCATCGTTGTGTCTGGTTTTTCTTAGTCACAGCAAATTCCTAACTACTTTGCGAGGAAGGAGAAAACCGATCATGTCGGGGCAGATGCCGGGCGGTCCTCAGCTCGCGACCCCGCGGAGCAGCCCCTGGGGGCGCGGCGGGCGCCCGCGGCCTCCGGAGCGCCAACTCTGCGCCGGCCGGCCGAGTTACTTTTGCGGGCGGGCTGGTTCTGGCGCCGGCCCCCGCGCCGCCGGCCGAGCGTGTGGGCGGAGGCTGCCGGGCCGCAGCAGCCCATCGGCGTTGGCGGCGGCGCGGGCCGTGGCCGTGGGCCCGCGGCCTCCCTCCCTCCCTCAGCGACCCGGTACCTCGGGCCCTCTTCAGCGCGATGGGCTCCTTCTCCTGGTCCGCGGACATCACCGCGCGCGCAGCATGGCGCGCCGGCCGCGGGACCGGCTTCCGATGCGGGCCGCGGCGGGGCCGGCGGCGGGCGCGGCGAGGGGCGGCGGGGCCGGGGCCGGGGCGCGGGCGGTGGGCCGGGGCGCGGCCTGGCCCCGCGGGCCGGCGCGGCGGGGACGAGCCGGGGCCGCCGCCTGCGCCGCGCCGGGCGGGGCGCTCCGAGGAGAGGCCTCCCGCCGCCGCGACACAAAGCCGCCAGCCGCTGCGCTCGCGCCGCCGGGCGGGGACGCGGGCCGTGCGGGGCGGGGGCGGCCCCCGGGCCTCCCCCTGCCGGCGGCTCCGGGTCCTGCTCGGCGGGTCCCCTCCCCGCCTCCGCGGCCCCGTGCCCCCTAGCCCGCCCCCTGTCCTCCCGGCCCGCGGGCCGGGAAACTTTGCGGCGGGGCGGGGGTACGGGGCGGGTGAGGGGCCGGCTCCCCGACTCCGCGCGCGCCCAGACACCTGTGTGCGTGGCGCCCCCGCGGGGTGTACTGGCCACTCGCCCCGAGAGCAGAACGACCTGATCGGAGCCCCCCACCCCGGGCCTCAGTGTTCGGGCCCGGAACGGCCACGGACCTCGGTGGGAACGTCGCCTCTGACACCTTGTGACGTACTTTCATGAAACAGTTGTTCGTGGTTTTGTTGGATTTTCTTGTTATCCTGTTGAAGAATCTGTGGGTCCAGACTGTACTTTCCGATCAGGCAGAGCGCAGTTTATTTTGCTCTCAGAGTCCCTGAAAAGCCTGGACAGGGGACCCCCCCCCCCCCACACACACACCAGTTGGGGCAGAGCCGGGGGACGGATTAGGGGCAAGTGGGCAGATGGGACGGGGAGGAGGAGGCCTGGGGCAGCACGTGGCCTGGGCCAGGCTGTTGCAGATGGGAGTGGAGGGAGCAAGGGCTCCCTGAGAGCACTCAGCTAAGGACAGAGGGGTAACGGGGAGCGGATAGGATGGGGGCACCAGGTCCCCATAGGAGAAATGGAGCAGGACAAGGCTAAGGGGGCAGGTCACTGGACTGCAGGCCCCCTGCTGGCAGGGCTGGCCTGCAGTGGTCTGGGAACACCTGGTGGGCATAGCCCTGAGGCCTGCAGTGCAAGTCCAGACAGGTGGATCTGACTTTCTGCTCACAGGTTGTGGAGGAAAGA
>PVKB01004273.1:137366-150594 GCA_004027205.1 Ctenodactylus gundi | reverse complement strand
ATTAACAGTTCTTAACTTGCAGAATATTGAGCCCACTCCCTAGAAAAAAAGTCACATATTTACATACAAATAAAATTCTGCTGTCAGTTCCCGAAAATGACATTCAGTTTTGCGTGGGGTCTCTGACACCCAGCTCTGCGCTTCGGTTGCGGTCTCAGACTCGCCGTGGATTCCCCTCATTTCCCAGTGATGCAAATAAAGAGCATTGCTATTTTTGTCCCCACTTCGCCTCTTGGTGAATCTCCCATGATTCCCACTCTGCAGTTACAGTCCTCGCTAATGTGCTAAAACTCGGGCTCACACAGGCAGCGCAGGCTTGGCTGTCTCCCAAGCTCAGCTCCCTACCTCCGCGCAGCGGGCCCCACCTGCCCGGGCACACCCTGCCCTGGTCCCAGGCGCCTCCGCCCCTCGCGGGCGCCCCTGAATGCTGCGCCCTGCATGGGACCTGTTACCGCGAATGTGGGCTCCAGGGCCAAGTTCCAGGTTCTTGGGCGATGCCAGTATTGAATTAGAAGTTCACGTGCCAGCAAGGGAGAGAGCCCCACCGGTCATGGAAGCAAGATCCACCAAGAGCCGGTGAGAGGCTATAGCCCCGCCTGAGCCCAGAAGGGGGGTCGTTCGGGTTTACGTCCTTCCTCCCAGTTCTGAGGCCCCTCGCCTGATTTATTTCATTATAACTATGCATGAGATACCATCCCTGTGTACGAACCTTCAACGAGTCCAGGAAGAGAGGGCTACCACTGGACATGCACAGAGGGCCTTGCTGAGGCCTCAAGTCTCCCTAAGATTTACCTTGTCTCCTGGTCTTTGTTAAGTGTAGAAATATAATAATGTCCTCTTTTGTGGATAGGAGCTGTAGCATCATCTTTGTAGCACACGTGGGGACCAGCCTCAGCTGTCCTGAGGAGTTCCCAGTGGCCCACACTCCCTGACAGCTCTCCAGGCAGTTTTTCATGGTATAACTTTCACATACTAAGCACACATGTCTGCTCCTAGCAGGGCCTCACAAGCGCGGCTCAAAGCCTTCAACTGACATGTCACACAGAGACTAAGAAATTCGTGACTTCTATGTCGACAGAGATGAAAAGTGAAAATCTGTAACAAGGGAAACTGGCACATTTGGGGGTAAAAGTATTAACTTATATACACACAGACATGTACAGGTGTACATTGTGTGTCTGTGTGTGTACATGTCATACAGTTGAAAATACAGTTTATATTTTACACTTACAGCACATCGCTTCATAGATCAGTGCAGTGAGAATTGACACTTGAACCCTAGGCTTGTGTCTTGATTTGGGCTCGCTTAGCTGCCCAGTGGCTCCCACCAGGTACTGACACGGGGTCCTAGACTATAGCCCAATAAGGTCACCCAGTGCCGTGGCTGGACAGTGTTTTCCGAGACCAGCAGAGTTGCCCAAAAGAGATAGGAGCAGAGCACCCACAATTTTCCCCAAGGATCCCCCTTGACCTCGATCCTGACTTTACAACTTTACCGAGAGCCCTATAAAACTAGGCACTTAGCAAAAAGAGGTTGAAACTCCTGCAGGGTTGCAGCCTGTGAATTGTGTACCAACCCAGGTATTGTTCTGGCTCTCGATGTGGAGGGAGATGAGTCTTTCACATAGTTCGGAGGAATCTACAGAACAATTGGCCACACTTCAAGCGCTTAACAGGCACATTTGAACATTGGCTACACACTGGACCTTCCATCTTTAGAAAGTTTACCATCCAGAAGACTTCAAAGATGCTCTTAGAAGAATCACTTTGGCAAGAAGTCAATCCAGGAAGGAGATACACAGATAAGGACAAGATGATGGCCTGGGGACAAAGCTTGGTGGTTAGAGCACTTGCCTAGGAAGCCTGAGGCCCGGGGAGGTTGAGATAGAAGAATTTCTGTGAATTCTAGGCCAGCCTGGGCTACAGAGCAAGACCCTGTCTGGAGACAGTAGTCTTCAGTCCTCCTGCCAAGTAAACAAATATAGACAGCAATCCACACAGTTGAACAAAAGACCCCAGAATATCCACACAGAAGAGTATCACAGGCGCAAAGAAGAAAGGTGTTTGCAATGACACTGTGGTCCCTGCTCCTCCAGGGACACCAGCATCCTTTGCCACTGAGGAACCCTATAGGCGTTATACTTAGGGAGCCCCAGAGAGGACACACACCCGAGTCAAGAAGCCCCACCCGAGAGGTAACCACTGCTGCTATAAATAGCCACCTGGCCTTTGGCAGAAAATTAGGGTCCCCACCCCTGCCACAGGAGGTCTTTCCACAATGCAAATAACCCATAAGGTTTTGAAGAATTGGCCATTTTGTCGAATGCATAGGCAGGAAAGTAAGACAAGAAAATTCACAGCAAACACGACACACCATCGCCAGATGCACGTGGTGCTCTCTCAGTAGGGAGACCAGTCCATGGTTTTGGGAACTTTGGGACAGCAACCAAAAACAGAGAGAGTATCATACAGTAACAGATATTAATATCTTGGTTTTAATTAATGTATTGTCCAGTTAGGAAAATCAGTAGTGAAGCCGTGGCCTTGAACTATGTTAGACCAAGTGGGCCTGTTAGATCTACACAGAACATTCCATCCAATAGGGCAATACATTCTTCTCAAAGCCCCACAACTCATTCTCTGAGGTTGATCATAAATTAGGTACACATCAAATCTAATAAACATTAGACTGTATCAATTACCTTGTCTAACCACCACGGTGTGAAACTGAAACTCAAAAACAAGAGGAATTTTGGAAATTAACAAATATGTGAAAACTAAACAACATGTTTGTAGACAACCAGTACAGTAAAGAAGAAATTTGTGAAGTAATTTTTAGCAAATGAAACATGCAATATACCAAACATTATGAGTTGGAGCAAAAACAGATTTAAGAGGGATGTTTACAATAGCTCGCACCTACCAAAAAGGAGGGTCTCAAGCAACTTAACTCTGCACCTTAAGGAGCTCCCTAAAGAAGGAGAAATGAAGGCAAACCTTGGAAGTACATTGTAAAGATTAGAAAGGAAATAAATGAAATAGAGATTAGAATAAATAACAGAAAAAATTAAACCAAGGATTTTTTTTTTAAAAAAAGATAAAGTGCACAATCCTTTAGCTAGGCTAAGCAAAAAGAGCCTTGCACAGAATCAGAAATGAAAGCAGAAACATTGCAACAGATACCAGGGAAACACAAAGGGTTCCTGAGAGACCAGGAACAATTAATTATGTGCTGACAATTTAGATGACCTAGAAGAGGCAGATAATTTCTCGACATGCACAAGCTACTAAGGGGAATTAAGAAGAAATGGGAAAAAAAGTACAAAAACTGGAAATGGCGGGGCCCTCTTCAGCACGCCTCCTTATTAGACAGAAATGTTTGCTCTCACCGATGGCAGCTAGTCTTGGTGGCTTGCAAACATGAAACATCAGTGAGCCAGAAAGGGCTAGACACAGACAGACCAAGGGAAAAGCCCAGAAGCAGATCCGTGTCGACATGGGAACTTGGCATTTAACAGTGCTAGCATAAGAAAGCCTGTGTGTTCAGGAAACTGTGTAAACTTGTACAAACATTAAAATTTAACTAGATTCTTACCTAATATGTATTCATCGTAAATAAACATTGTATATATATTCGCATATTGCATATATTATGTTACATAACATATATATACATATATACTTCATATAAAAATTAATTCTACATCATGTTAATGAACAAGAATTCTATATAAAATATACCGGTATACAAACGAAGCCCTCTGGGAGGCTGAAGTGGGGGGAATCCAAGTCCCAGGACAGCCTGGGCAGTTTAGCAAAATCAAAAATAAACACATGGGCCGGGAATAACATAGCTCAGTGCAAAGGGTCTGAGTTCAATCCACTGTACCCCCGGCACCCCCCCAAAAAATAATCCTTAAAACTGAAAAGTCAAAAGATTTTTTGCACACGGCATAAAGGTCATTTTTAGTGTGAAAGCTAAAAGCAAGGCATGGTCAATCTATTTCTCTCAGTGTGAATGTTAGAAGCAGGAAGACTGCAAGGGATAGGAAGGATAGAGAGAGACACAGTATATGAAATATTTTTCTGATGGGATTTTTTCTTTTGGAGAGGGTCTTTCTCTGTGGCCCAGGCTGGCCCTGAACTCACTATGGAACCCAGGCTGGCCGTGGACTCACCGCGATCCTCCTGTCTCAGCCTCCTGAGTGCGGGGATTACAAGCATGTGCCACCACGCCCAGTTTATGTGGTGCTGGGGAATCAAACCCGGGTACTTAGCGCTTGTTTTAGTGCTTGCTAGGCAAGCACTTTAACTGCAGAGCCATTCCTCCAGCCTCTCTGATGAGAATTTAAGACAATTAAATTAAACAAAAAAGAACTGAGAGGAAGTAGAAAAATGAGGCCAGCACTGGGCACCACTGCTGCTGTGGGCACCGCTGGGCACCCTTTCCAGTATGGGAGAGCCCCAGGGCAGAGAGCTACTTCAGCTGCAGGTGTAGGTAATGTGCCTCGGGCCACGGGAGCCTGGGTCCTCCTCCAATGCAATCTGCACTCACCACCTGCTAAAGGTTGACTGCGGGAGACATTTTGAATGGAGATCAAAGGTCAATGCTCCATTTTTTTCCATTTGTGCTTTGCGCCCAGATTGGGGTGGGGCGATTCACACAGGGCCTTGGCAATTGAAGATGGCTGACAGCCCATTAGAATTCTTCACCTAGGAACAGTTTAAAAATGTAGAATCTAAAACAGTGGTTAGAATGCTTACCTGGAGTGTGCAGGCCCTAGGTTCAATCCCCCAGCACCACTTAAAAATGCAGAATCCGGAGGCCAGCTCCCACCCGACCAGATTAGAATGTACATATTAACAAAGTCCCCATACATGTCCTAAAGAGAAACACCCAGAGCCTTCACAACTGAGCTACATCCCCAGCAATTTTTTTTTTTTAAATTTTGAGGCAGGATCACCAAGTTATTAAGTTGCTCAGGCTGGGCTCACACAACTGATTCTCCTGCCTCAACCTCCCAGAGGCTGGAATTCTAGGCCTGTGCCACTGGGCCAGCTAGCTCTTGCAAATTTCAAGAGAGAGATGGTAGGAAAGAAGTAGGGAAACTGGAGTTGGTCCCTAGATCCTACTTGGAAGATTCTTTGTGCCTCTTTCTCTTTTAACCTAGAAGGGATATGCCTTCGTGCTTGGGAGCTGGAGTAACAACATTTCCATCTTTTACCCTCGGCTCCCTTGATCAACAGTTTTAATTATCTAAAATATGTCCCAGGCCTAGGAATAACAACAAAAACCTCCTTTCGGGCACTAGCGTGAGTCCTTAGCATCTATATGCCAGGACTCTATTTTAATACACTGCTTAGATAGGAAGTAGGAGGCCTAACTCAGTGAGTAACTGGGGTCCACAGAACATTTGAGGGGCAGGCGCCCCAGCTGTACCTGCATGGGCCACGACCCCGTCTGTGACAGGTCAGAGGCGTGCATGCACAGCACGTCATGCACACAATAGGCCTGTGCCAGGCAGCAGAGATGTAGAGACCTGATGGGTGAGAGAGAGGAAAACACACCAGGCAGGCTAAATTCCTCTCAGAGGCCCATAAAAACCCCTAGGCAAGAAGCCTCATCTGCCACCCACTTCCGGACCCCTTCCAATTAGCAGACACTTATGCCTCTCTGTCATTATATTTTCAAATAAACCACCCACTTGGCAGCTTTTTTAGTCTGTGATTTGTCGACATCCTGAAACACTAAGCCAGCACCACAGTGACACTGGCCGGATCTCAGACGCTCCCAGTTCTGATATACTTGGGGTTCTGGTTCCCTGCCCACAAAAGCCGAGAAGTGGCAAAGGGAAAGACAGTGAAATATGGGACTAGGGTGAGGTTCACAACGAGGACTGATGGTACAAAGAGTGGCTTTGACATCTTCATGGTGATTTAGTTGTATAAATCTTTTCACACCTCAAAAACAGTAACTCAGATCTCAGAGTAATGGCATTCGTTGCTGGCTGCATGGTTAGAATCGCCTGAAAAGCCTTTTATAAAAAACATTCCAGCTTTAGTCTCAAGAAATTCTGATCTAAGGGGTCTGGGGCAGGACCACGACTAGGTCTTTGATTAAAGTTTCCTAGGCGATTCTTAAGGCACGAGGGCCAGTTAGCGTGGCGGCCCAGAGGCTGGGGCACCTGGGCTTCTACGCTAGATGTGGACAGCTTGCTGAGACCATTGACATGGCTAGTTAGGATGACCCTGGTGACCAGGATTTCCTATTAACAAGAAAACAGTTTATTAAAAGTGATTTTGACAGAAAGTAAGATGGCCTAGAATTAAATAAAACAAAAACCTGTGCTTTTTTCTGAGTCCTAGAAGTGCAGGCCTTGGTGGGAAGGGGCAGACGTTCACCAGTTCCCTCCCAAGCCTTCTTCACAGACTAAAGACTCATCGTGCCACGCCGAGGATCACCTGGGTCTCCTTAAGTTGCAGATTCTACCTCGGGAATTCCAGCGAGGGCTCAGATTCCATAGGCCTCACCCGCACCAGGTGCTGCTTGGCGTCCCAGTAGACGACCGCGACAGTCAGGGCTCACACTTACTCCTTTTTATGGAACCCGAGCAAGAGCAGCTTCCTCCCACCTGAAGAGTGAACTCCACGTGATATCCAGTGCTCCAACTGTAGGCTTCTCCTGAACCAACGTTTTGAGTTTCCAAGACTTCTCTTGACTGTCCCCTCCTCCCACTGGAACAATTTACTGAAGGATCAGAGATGGCTGACTTAGACTTAGGCTTCTAGTGCACCCAGCTGGTCCGTTCATTACCAAAGTCGAGCTCTGAGACCAAATTGGCAACGGTCACAGGTGAGAGTGATAAAGCCAAACCAGTCCCAAAGGTGGGATGCAAACGCCAGTTCAGGACTCTGTAGAAGTGATTGCTCCCTGATCCTCAGGGAACTTGCAGACTACTAAAGACTCAGAAAGGGACACAGAATTTTAAAGCCAGGCTGGCTGGCTTCGGATGGAGATGAGGATGATAACATTGTGGAGGCGCCCCAGGCTCTGAGACCACACAATAGCAATTGTGTTCCCTCTTGTGGAATTTCCATGAAGAGGGAGAGGCCTCCATCTTTCTTATTTTTTCTTTGGAGCCTCTTCTCGAATCATTTTTTTAAAAATCCCACACAGGAATGGCATCTACTCTTGCTTAATGCTAAGAGGCCCTTGTGCAAAATGAAAGAAATAATTTCTTTCTCAAAGTAGAGAGAGAAAACAGAATCCTATTCCCAAAATGAATTCAGAAACCTCAATCACGTGGGTCTGATTCTTGCTCCACCCTTTCTTGGTTGCCTGTTGGGAAAACAGGGAGAGTGCAAGTGAAATCAGCAAAGTTAGAGGCATTCTCGGTGGCAGGGCCATCAGCGTGGCTGGGTCAGTGGCCACACTGGCTCCTGCAGAGGGTGTGGGGGGGGGGGTCCCCTGCCCATGTCACAGAAGACCATCCCCACAGTCCCATCCCAGCCTCACAGTTCTGAACTCGGCTGAGAGTTCCTTCAACAAAACTATTCCCAACCACTGTGTGGTTCGTTATCTGATCTGGAGTCAAAGAGTCATCCACAGGGAAATCATGCTGAAAACTGCAAGTCTGAGTATTAAATACGAACACCACTAGGGACCCCAGTGGGGAAGCGATTAGCTGAGCTTGTAGCCCTCCCCCAGCCCAGCTTCCTGGGCTCTTCCACCTGACTCTGGCTAATCCAACGGGCCATCTTTGAGGGTGGGCCCCCTCTGCCTCATCTTGGGGAGCAGGCAAAAAAAAAGACATCCGCTTGCCGGGTGGATCAGGCGTCACCACCTGGCCACTCATTTTCACTTCTGTGGCACTTCAGAGATTGCAAATTGTTTTCCTAGTGCCCAGCCCAAGAGCCACCATGGGCAGCATCAAACTGCCACCAGTGGTGATCTTAGAGCAGCAGGCCTGGAGCTGGCTTTTCATGTTTCTTATTACACTTTACTTTCTTAATTGTCTTAATGGGCGTGTATTACTGCAAAATGAAATGAAATTACTTTTAATTGTAACTTAGAGATGCTTTTGATTCTGTAACCTAGGAACTTTTCAAATCCATTGATCTTGGGGGTGGCTGAAGGATTTTTTTTTAACAAATTCGTCTTAAGTGGTGCATTCACTAACGAATTCAAAGCACAAAGGAAAATTGGTGTTTCTTCAAGACGGTGTTTCACAATAGCTGTTAGATGACCACAGCAACATTAAAGCCATGGAAAAATGCTGTCTTGTGTGTGGGAGAGGGAGGGGGAGTGCCAGAAGTTGGACTCTGCCAAAAAAAATTGATTCTGACACGCGAAAGCCCAAGCTGAAGGTGATTCGGGGAATCTGGAAAAGCCAAGGCCCGGTTCGGGTCTCTTCTGATCCCACAGCATGCAGACCGAGCCTTGGCTCCGAGTGGCCTAACGTCGACTGCGAATTCCCAGCCTAATCCCAGAGTCCTGCACGCGGCCGCCACGCACAGGGCCTGACCCCCGGAGGCCTGGAGGACAGCGGCACCTCCCACCAAAAGGAAGGGTCAAGACTGGATATGTGAAGTGGAGGCCCTGCAGGGAGGGCGGGGTGGCTGGGGGCTTGGGGACCACCCAGGCCTGAGGCTGCACCCTCGCCTGGGATCCCAAGCACAGGTCAGGCCCTACTGCCCCTCCCCTGGCCCACGTGCATTGCACTCTGCCCTTTTCTCCGCCCATGTGGCTTGTGCCCGCCCATTTCTCCGCCCACCCGCTTCGCTCCCAGCCCATCTCCTCACTCACCTGCCTGCCGGACACCCCACCCCTCCCCGCCCACTCACCGGACTCGAGCGCTCCCTGCCTCGGCTGATACTGGAGCCCCGCCCCCCGGCCGCCCTTCTACAGCCCTGCCACCCGGGGGCGCCATGCAGCCTCGGCTATAAAACACCTGCGGCTCATCCCAGCAGTCACGAGCGGCCTCACGAGGCTGCGTTTCTGTTTTCGCACTGCTGAGGCGCCATGGCCAGGCACCTGACCCAGGACCCCTCCCGCCTGTGGATCTGGGATGAAACAGCGTACAAGGACGGTGAACAGCGCGTCTGGGTGCCGCTAATCTACCAGGTACGGCCTGTGGCGGGACCTCAGGACGTCACCCCCGTCCCGGGCAGGGCCTGGGAGCTGGGGAAGGAGCTGGGGGATGTAGAACCCCGCCTGTCCCGCGGGGCAAAGACCCGGGCTGGGCGCCTCAGGCCTGATCAGTCCGGCTTAGTTTTGAGCAGGGCTCTGCTGGCTGGATAGCTCGCTGCCCGAGGGTGGGTCCACCACAGGGTACTGGCGAGGATGCGGCCCCAGTGTCGGTGGTATATGGCCGTGATCTGTGAAAGAGGACTTTTCTGGATTTTACGGTCCTTAGCCATAAAATGTGAGTACCCTTGACGCGATTCCCACGCAGACGGGGCTATCAGAATCTCCTTAGGCTGGCCCAGAAATCTGTATTTCAGAAAGCACCCTGGGTAGACCATGAGAACCTCTGCCCTATGGTCGGTGGCACTTTATGCTTCTCTGTGCTTTGGGACGCATTTAACAAGTCTCATATGGTAATATCAAAGTTGCTACAGAGTAAACTGTGTGTGTAATGCCTGAAGATGGCCCTTTAATTGTTGCTCTTTTATTTTCTTTAGAAGAAATGTAACTCTTTGCCTTTGGGGGTGGGGGGCGCACCTGAAATCCTAGCCACGCTGCAGGCTGAAGCAGGGGGATCAAAAGGCCAAGGCCAGTGTGGGCAAATTAGTGAGAGCCTATCAAAAAATAAAAATAAAAAAGACTGTAAATCTCAGTTTTGGGGGATTGAGGCAGGAGGATTGCAAATTCAAGCCTAGCTTGTGCGATTTGACCACTTAGCCAGATCATTCTAAAAGTCAGAAATAAAAATGAGCTGGAGATATAGCTCAGCGTGAAGGCCTGAGCCCTGAGCTCAGTGATTAGTAACAAAAAAGAAGGGAATGAAGCCTGGAGATCGTGCCTAGCATGCGTGAGGCCCGGGATTCAGTCCCTCGTACTGCAAGATTTTACGTAAGTACTTTCAATTAGAGCGTGCATTTACTCAAAGTAATTGAAGCAAAGAAGACAGAAAACCTCTCCAAACATGAACCAAAGAAAGCTATAAAGCAAAAATAAAATATACGTGGATATTATGTGATACACAATTATTGAACGGTGCCCTGGTCCCCACTTTGCAGAGGTAAACTGAGACTGAGGGAGCTGGCATGGTGACGGGGTGCCTGTAATCCCAGCATTCTGGGAGGCCGAGGCAGGAGGATCGCAAACTTGAGCCTGGACTGGGCAATTTAGAAATGACGTAGCATACAAAGGAAGGGGGATGTAGCTCAGGGTTCAATCCTCAGTATGGGGGAATGTGAACCTGAGACAGGTGATAGGTCCTAGGGTTGCAATTTCAAGCTCTTAATTACCACCTAGGTTTGCATTTTTATTGCTATTTTAAAATAAATATATATATACTTTTTAAGCAAATATTTCTTAAAAGTCAACTCTGAAGAAAGCAAGCTTATTTGGGTATCTCTGTTTTTAACCTCTGGTTAGGAAATGACTTCTCACCAAACCCATGAACCAGACAGTTTTTCACATAGTCATGGTATGTGCTGTCTGAAAAATAATTCATTGACAAACTTCGGGCCGCAAAAGAACCAGTTTTCTTAATATGTAAAGGTTTACTTAAATGAACAATAAAAAGATGAATAATCCAAACTAAAAATGGTTAAAGGATACAGAAGGCTGTATTATAATACAGTAAGAATAGTGGCTTCCGGGGCTGGAGGAATAGCTCAGCGGTAAAGTGCTTACCTGGCAAGCTCAAGGCCCCGGGGTTGATTCCCCAGCACCACATAAGCTGGTTGTGGTGGTGTATGCCTGCAATCCTTTGGGAGGCTGAGGCAGGAGGATCGTTGTGTGCTCAAGGCTAGCCTGGGCTTCAGAGTGAGATCTGCCCCCTCCACTCCAGAAAAGGGTAGTGGCTTCCAAGGCACTTCCATCTTGCAGTGTGTTGTGGGATTCTTTTTTTCCCTTTAACGAGCGCTAGTGTATTTCATGAGTAGAAATGTTTACAAAACTATTGCCGTTGAGTTACGAGGGTTTGCAGCTGAACGCATAGGATCCGCCTGCCCCAGAAACTGGCAGGCCGCCAAGAAGAGGCAGACAATGAAATAAGGCTGGTGGCAGGTCGCATTAGAGGGGAAATCGGGGTGAGAGGCCACATGGGGAGGGCTCGGCCACACTGAGCTACAACCCTATCTCATTTTTTTATTTTGAGACAGTCTCTCTAAGTTGTCCAGACTGGGCTCCCACTTGGGACCCTCCTGCCTCAGCCTCTACCAGAGGGCTGAGATGCTAGGTCCATCAGAGTCTTCATTTGCCTATCATCGTTGCCTGGCACTTTATTTGCAATATTTTTTCCCATTTTATTGACATGTATAGGTGCAAAATTTAAGGTTAAGGTTTACAATGTATTTGCAATATTTTTGTTTGGGCCATGTCTCTTGTGTATATGGCAGAGAAGGATTTTGCTGAAAATTTTTTTCTTGAGTTGGTGAGTAAAACCAAGTTTTGGTTATAGATGAAAACATGGATACGTTGGGTCTTTGCTCAGTTTCAAGTTTGTTTTTAACAGACATGCATGTGAGCAGAGACGTGACCAAAAGAAGGGGGTAAGCTCCCCAGATCTGGGGGATGCTACGCAAAGGGAGGGTCACAGGCCCCGGGGCTGCCTGGAACCTGTATCTGGTGAGGGTGGCAAACAGCAGGGGGAATGGAGCGAGGCGGGGCCTGAGGGTGGCTGTTTGTGGAAGGTCGTGGGCCAGGGCAAGGATGGGCATCCCTCTGCCCATGATGGAAAGCCACTGGCGGACCATCACCTGCAGTTCTCCTGGCTGCTCTGCAGAGCGGCTGTGGATCTTGAGGCCAGCAAGCGTGGAGGTCCAGGGATATCTCATTTAAAGGAGTTCATAGGACAAAATACAGCAGGAGAAATCCCATGCCAGTTGGACAGGTACTGAGCTAAGGCAAGTGTGGCAAGGCAAAGTGCCCTTCGTGGGCAGCCAGCCTCGTGCTGGCCCAGCCACGTTCCTGAGAGGGCTGGGCAGGCCCCACAGAGCTGAGCATCAGGGACAGTGACCACCAGCATCTCCCCCTCAGCATCGGGTGACTCCAGCCTGGGCTGCTGGGTGGCAGGAAGGCCCTGGGTACTGGACGTGAGAGTGTACCCTGCCTTTTCCTCCCCAGAAAGACAACGTCAGACATATGCTCCTGAGGCAGCAGGACATCCCGCTGGGGAAGGCCATGAGCCCCACCCAGCTCTCCCACTCCCATCTGCCCCTCATGTGGCAGCTGTACGACAACAGGATCTACCGATGCTCTGACTCCAGTCTCTGGCGCGTGGTATACCACATCGAGGCAAGTGCAGGCTTCTCCCAGGGTCCTGGGGTGGGATGCGGGTGACCTTGCTCCCACCCTGTGTCTGGCCCCTGGGTGGGATCAGTTCCCTCCTTCCAGTACCACAATCATGGAAGGTATTGCCCACTGCTAAAGGGCTGCTTCAGAGAGGAGTCCGGCTGCAGGCAGGCCTTCCTCTCAGGTCCCCACAGAGGCCCCTGGGGCGAGGGAGGTCCTTTCTGTGGTGCTCACGGGCCGAGGTTGGCCAGTGGGGATCCAGGAGGGGGTGGGGGGTTCCAGGGTTCTGGTCTGATGACTCCGTGTGCCTCCTTGACCTCCCCTCAGTTCTGTGGCATAGAGGACCTGCTCCTAGAGCACGTGCCGAACCTCAAGTGGCCCTGACGAGGTGAGCTGGGCGGCCCCTTCGCGACCGCTGCCCTCAGAGGGTCCCCAGGGAGCAGCGGGCCCCCCGGATGTGTCCACCCCTCTTCCTGCACCCGGCTGGCACCTTTATTTCCTGTCACCCTATCAGACAAGCACTTTGTCCAATCAGGGTGTCACCAGAGCTAAGGACCTTTAGATGTCACAGGTTACAAAGTGAATTTGGGGGCGCTACGGTGACTCGTGTGGTCGCAGAGCCAGGGCTCAAGGTCCGAGTCTGCCGGCCGGCCCCTGCCCTGTCTGTGGCTCCGTGTGAGGGCTCTGAGGAACCAGCACTGACCACTGGGCTCCCATCCCTGACTTACCCAGCAGCCGCTGCCACTCACTCTCCCCGCCCCC